>VMOF01000013.1:28413491-28514644 GCA_011764245.1 Trialeurodes vaporariorum
AAAGGGTTTAGTTCTGTATATTAAAGGATTATTTTTTCATGAATTCGCAAGTGTTCCATTTATGTATCTTACATATCTACATCGTGACAATCGCAATAAGTGCTGACAGCACCTAAAATGGAAAAAAAAAAAAGGGAAAAAAACTGTTTATTATTTAGAATCACGGCTTTTCCGAAAATGACGCTTTTTGACTTAAAAAGAACGCAACCTCATTTTTGATCCCTGAACAAGCCGTTTAAAAGGTGGGGGGTTTTAGAAATATCTATTGTCTATATTTTATGTGGGTAAAAAAGATCGAGCCTTATCAAATAATTTTCTTTTTTCAGCTTTCAATAGGTTTTTTTGCAAACTTTTGCTACAGCGCTATAGAGTTTTGTTTTTTATGTAAAATCGCCTGAAAATTACATTGGCGGCATCAAATAGTCATAAAAGCCATTCATAAACCCACAAAACGCATTATAAAGAAAGCCAAAATGGCAGTCGTAAAGCCAAACAGTCTGTGCACGCGCATACGACGAACATCAAAGACAGGCGATCCATTTTCCCCTTTTTCGTTAGAAGGGGGGGGGGGGAAGAAAATATCTCTACAGTCAAATTGTTATTTTAAAAATGTGCATGGTCAAGATGTTGTGTTCTGTGAAGGGTGGCGGGGAGCAAAATATCAAGAATATAGGGTGTTGCAAAACTTAAGTGCCAAACTTATGGAGTGTATTTTTACGGTGAACATGTACCTATATAAGGTTTTATTTTTCTACATGAATATGTGCTACAGATGTTTCTCTTCTGAGCTAAAGCCCTCCAAAGTTTTGAAAACAAAAAACAAAAAACAAACACAAAAAAACAACGCCTTTGACTCATCTCCTTATAGATACATCTGATCTAAATTTTTTTTTTTCATAATTTCTCACCAAACAAGCTCAATTGGACAGCACTTCTCACAAAAGAACTGAGTGACATTTTTGATAAAATTGAGTTATTGATTGATAGACCTAGCAATACTGAATCTCGAAGCAACAAGTGCTTCTTCTAATAACAACTATTTCCCGTCAAAATTCCAGGTAAAAGTGAGCTGGTGAGCCTCATTGAAGTCATTGTCCATATGATGAAATTAAATGAGAACTTGGTTCCTTTTTCTTAAACCTTAATCCGAGTCACGTAAGGAACCAACTCCGACTTGGTTCCTTTTATAGAATTGGGAACGGACTTAAGTCCAGATTAACGGATTTTAAAATATCAACAGTGTAAACCAACTCTGCCGTTTGGTTTCTCTTAGAGATTCGGTTTTCGTGATTATGCCAAACAAAAAGAAGAAAGGGAAACCCAAGTCACTTTAAACGCTAAAAATTAAGTAGGTACCTTTCCTGCATGGGAAAATTTCCCTTTTTTTTCCCGGGTTTGTTGAAATGCAAAAACATAACACGGTAGCTGAATGAAATCAAAACGTAAGTAATTCCGAGTTTTTTGTTTAAATGCTAGCTCTTCAACTTTGGACTCAATTTTCTCGAGATCAGCTCCATGTCAAGTTGTTCTTCTTTGATGAATTATCATTGCTAGCAAAAGCATTAAAGCTGTTCAGACTTTAGTGGCACGCTTTTCCAACCCTGCGTGTTGGAATTTTCCCTGTTGTTTTTTTTTTTTTTTTTTTTTTTTTGCTGACAGCTCATTGAACTCTACATAGCATAGTGTTAAATCCTGGTAGCAACGAAAACACATGCATGTAATCTTATGCAAATTCAAAAAAATCTTGTCGCAAATCAAACTTCTTGGAAAAAATTGAACCTAGGAAACTATATAGTAGGTTCGGTGCTAACTTACATCAGTAAAATAATCCTTGCAATGGATAGTTAACTTTTGAAACGCCACCTTCCAATTCTTCCATGGGCGCCCGCAGAAAAATTTCCAAGGGGGGGCAAAATTTTTGAACCCCAATGGAAGGTCAAGGGCCCCCCCCCCCCCCCGAGGGAACAGGGAAGACCCTTTTTTTTTCTTTCTTTCCTCTCATACGAAGAGTGTACAATTATTAAGCCATTTTAGGTGTATCCGAATAGTAATAATAATTCTGACGTGTTTGATTTTATGAATAAACGACAACAGATGATAATAATGGTAAGTAAATGTATAATTCTACTATTCTTTGCAAAAAAAGAGTTAAAATTACAACATAAACTAATAATAAAGTTCGTTAACTATATTACTCCTTAGATTCACATTTCATTTTCTTTCGGTCCTTTCATTTTTCTTCGCGAAATTTTGACTGTTTTGAATTCCAGGGGGGGCAAGTGCCCCCTTGCCCCCCCCCCCCCCCCCTGCGGGCGCCCATGAATTATTCCTCTATTTTTGGTCACAGGACAGCTTACCGTATTTTTAACGTTCAAATTACAAAAACGGGTTTTATTGATTAAAAAAAAAAAACTGCGAACAGATGACTATCCGGCAGGGCAGAATACGCCTATGAAGACTTGAAAATATTTCAGAAAACTTACCACCACATTCTGCATAGCTAGGACCATTGCCGCCTAAATCGCTCATCAGAACGTCCTCTGAGATCATTTCTTTGAGGTCATTTCTCTCCGCGGTATGCACAAATATCCTGTCAGCGTATTTCTTTGGGAAAAGGGGCACGAATGCTTTAATAACTTTATCGACAAGATTTGAAGCGTTTACCAGATGTATTATTTCCGTCCTTTCTGTATACATTTTACTGAATATTTCCGTAGCTGTTTTCATACCTTTGAAAGAAGAAAATAATAAAAAATAAACTGTAGGTAATTTCCCACAAATACTTTCTCACATCAAACTTAATCTGGGGGAACCCCCAATCCAACTTATATTTTTTGTTTTTTCACCTCAGACCTATTACTCTGGGGGAGGCCCATAGGCCCCCCCTTTAATATTCTGGGGGAGACCTCCGACCCCCCCCCCCCGATAGGGCTTAATTTTACAGTAGGCTAGTTGCAGAACGTTTTTGCAAATTTTCATCAAAATTCAAAAAGCTATACTTGAAATATTCCAATTTTTCCCTATGTTTACCCATTTTCCGATTTATTTTAATGGAAACCTTTCATCCTTATGTAAATTGCTTACAATTTAAAATTTCGAAAAAACAAAAAAACTTCCTTTGAGGAAATTTTTTAGCAACTTCTCTGCATAATTTGGATGCATATGGCAGTGGCGGCTCGTGCGATTTGGCAACCATGCAATTTTTACATTTAAACTTAGGTAAAAGAATCGATTCTTGAGGAGGCTGACAGCCTCCGGGAGAATCGATTATTTTGCATTGATTAAATGGGAGGAGTTCACTGTTGCCAAATTTCACGAGCCGCTACTGGCATATGGACCATTGGTTCAAAAGTTATAGTGGGATAAAGACAAACAGATATCTGCGCTATTGCAATACTTTCTCAATTTCTTACTTTGTTGGTTGTTAGAAAGTAAAAAGTAACAGTACATTTAAAGAGCAATAATATGATTTCATAACACTCCAAAAAGCGGCGAGCGACGCTCCATGATTTTTCGGATTCCTAGAGAGTCTCTCGGTTTTACCAATTGAGATAAAAGACCACCCAATTTCTCATTAGATTTGGGACAGACATTGGTCCTTTTTTGGCCTAATCTGAATGATTTTACACAAGAATAGACTGTTTTAGTAGAGCGATATATCGTATCGATTGCCGTTCAAGGGCCTCTGATGGTTCCAAACAAACTCTGGTTCAATGTAATTTCCCCATAAGCGAACTTTTAAACGGAAATTTAGGGTATTAAATCAAACAATTAATGCGACCTTGTTGCGATTATGAATTCTACGTCCTCGAAAATGCTTAATTTTGCCTGGTTCCTTGACTAAAACTGCCGGAATCAATAAGATATTACAGATTAAATGTTGCATTTGTAGGTTAGAATCGCCCGAAATCCCGCCAATTCCACAACAACAACAATAACATTTGGGTGATTCCAACCTCCAAACGCATCAATTAATCTGTAATATCTTGTTGATTCCGGCAGTTTTACGGGTGGAACCAGGCAAAATTAAGCATTTTCGAGGACGGAGAAATCATAATCGCAAAAAGGTCGCATAAATTGTTTGATTTAATACCCTGAATTTCCGTTCACAAATCCGCTTATGGGGAAATTACATTGAACCGGAGTTTGTTTGGAACCAGACCCTCGGACGGCAATCGATACGATATATCGCTCTACTAAAACAGTCTATAGACCGTAACTACTTAGCTTCAGCAAAAGTTGGTGACAGACCCATGTAACCGTTACACTATGGTCTGAGATTGGGAAAAGTGGTCGAAAATCAATGAAAAAAATTCATTAAAAATCATCGTTTTTGACCTTTCAAGCTTAAGTTTAAAACTGTTTAGTGACATATCTAACTTTAAATTACTTGTTAAAAGTGTTCTTTGTGGTTAAAATTGGTCTTCAATATTTAGAAATGATGACTTTGATGAGAAATAGAATAGAATAGACGGTATTGGATTTTCGCCACTTTTGAACTATTTCAGACCATATTGCATTAGAACCAACTAAAGAGGTACCTATCTTTAATAAAGCCATGGGCTCATTTCGGGGTTTTCTTTTTTTTCTTGTTCATTTCAAGATTATTATTTTCTCCAAGCTTAGACACTGGGGTCAATTCTTATATTCTTCTTTCGTTCATGGTAACCATGGGTATTCTTCTTGGGGCCTTATTTAGTCACTGACTAATGTATCTTAATATTTTTTACCTCTATTTCCCCATGGATTCTCATACCTAGCTCATATTTATATTTTATCTCATATTTTCACCAATAAAAAAAATGAATTAAAAAGAAAAACCATAAAAACAACTCACCGGATGCTAGAGCCAAGAAATTCTTGTACTGAAAATTTTTAAAGTCAACTATAAATACGTAGGGAACAAGTCTATCCTTCTCAAGGATCAACATGTCCAGAAACATGGAGACGTATCTGATATAATTGTTCATGACGAATAGGTCGGGATCGGGGTTCCACGACAGGAAATAGACTCGAGCGCCATCTTCCGTCAATTTCTCGGAGGCTCCGATCGTGTGCCAAAGGGTTTCCTTTCCCGGGAGCATCGGGGTCCCGGTTCTGGAGAAAGTGTGCATACTTGTTTTTGAGAGAGTAAAAACTGTCGAGTTTGGTTTTTGTCTTTTCCAGACTGAATTTATTGTTGCAATAGAAGGTTGTCAGAAATTCATCATCGGAAAGGGTTTAGGTAGATGCGGTTCCTTAACGATCCAGTCTTTCAAATTCTGAACAGCTGCTTTGATTTCTCCTGTGGGGGCTCAACAACAGGCTCTAGACCTTTGGTTTAGTCATCCTGTTTTCAGTCCCTGTAAAGGAAAAAGAGTTCGTCACATACTATCCACATATAAACAAAAACAACAAAATTTTGGCCACATAGTATCATTCCACATGGTTTCGCCTCATGGTATTTGGTCTCTTGCTGTACATACATATACATCAGTGGTGTAACGTGCAATTGGCAACGTTGAAGTTCATCCATTTAAACCTATGAAAAAGATCGAGGTTTTGGGTTTACGGTGAACACTTTCGCATTCGACCTTTTGCGTGGGTTTAAATGGACGAAATTCAATGTTGCCAAATTGCACGCTACGCCCCTGACATACTTTTAAATTTATAAAACTTTCAGTATTTAGTTTCGATTAAAAACTTAATAAATTCACTTGGATGCTGCTACGGTAACTACCGTCCAAGTGCCTGTTATTTAAAGGCAACTCATTGAATTTCTCTATGTAAAAGGCAGACACTTTCAAGATGATTACTATAGAAACAGCCACATTTTACAATTTTGGACCAATATCATCACTCATAGACATTTTTATAACTATCGGTTTATCGATTCAGTAAATGATCACCCCCCTGCTGGTCTGGTATCTTTGCCTCCGTTTGCTGATACGTGGTGGGCGCCGCACTATGGTCTAATATCGGAACAAAGTGGCCAAAAATTAGTGAAGAAAGTCATAAAAAACCCATCGTTTCGACCGTTTAAGCTTAATTTAAAATTTTCCAGTAACATTCCTATAAGGTTAAATTTCTTGTTACAGGTGTTTTCTGTGTTTAAAATTTTGGTCTTGAAGGTTTATAAGATAAATTGATGAGAAATCGGCATTTTAATTTTTGGCCATTTTTTTGACGAAATCAGGCCATAGTGCGCCGGAAGGAGTTAGTTTGGGGTTGTTCATGGTTTCCGTTTGGCGTGATTTCATTGAATTCCTAATTTAACAGTGAATCCACCGGTGCCTACAAAGATACACAGTTCAGTTCAACAGTATGCCTGTATCGCATGAAAATACTCTTATCTGTAACCTTTTTAGCCACCTATGTGGATTCGCCGTTGAATTTAAGAATCCTATGAACATCACGCCAAACGGCAACGCCATGTCTGTTAGTTGCGATAGAAAAGGAAAGTGTTTAAAATGAATGAAGACCATCTCGACGTCAGTGACCTCAGTTCAATAGCAACAACTGGATCGATCCTCGACAAAAAACCCGGGTTTTTGATCGTGAAATAAAAACAAGTTTGGACTCGATGACCAGACATCTTTTCAATGTGTTTTGACTCTCCTTTTCTTTTTAGAATTGCCTGATTTTAAACGCTCTCTTAACCCATTGAGTCACTAAAACAGTATAATAAACGCGATTTTATTTTTTGTGATGACGTTCGAGAATGTTATGCTTTTCAAGAACTTTGGAAAAAATTCCCGAAATCCGATAACAATATAAAAACCTGAATTTCCTCGCTTGACTTATCGATATGCTTTTGGTAAACACCCCCCCCCCACCCAAAAAATTATATCATATAGACGGAGTGCATCCTATACCGTAACATTGAGCTGGGTGAGGCAAACTTCCCGTACACTGCAGTAGGCAGACGGGCGAGTCCACTTTCAAAATTTGGGGGAGGAACCTTCAATGGTGACAAACAAACGAACATAACCTCTGAATCCAAACTTATACTTTATAAAAATCTAGATCGAAGATGGATAAAATACTATTTAATGACCTTCATTTTGACAACAGTATGATAAAGATCAAAAAAAGCTTCAAATAACTCAAAAAATTTTGAAAAATGTGCAGCTTTCATTCACTCTCAAAAGGGCGTTGGTTTATTTGTCACATTTTTGCCAAAGATTATACCAAAAAAAGATTACCAATTTAAGTTTTGATGCAATCGTTGAGAGGCTGATGACTGATGATCTTTTTTGGTGAACATGCGAAGTACCGCAATTTTGCCTCAAGGATCTTGTTATGCACTCCGTCTATGTGATAAATGTCTTTGCCCCCACCACAGTTTTTGAAGGTGGTCAGGAGGCGAAGAGGTTATGCAGTCTATTGAGAGCCACGGTTTCCGAAGCACAGTTTTTTTGTGAGTTTTGTTCCTGAATAGCATAAGAATTAAATTTATTCCAAGCCTCATAACGACTTGTTGTTAGAACATATCATTTTCGTTAATACTCTTAAGTGCGCGGTGCCTCCCGCTACTTGCTATTTATCTCTTGGGGCTTCCGAGAGAACCTAACCTCATAATCCAATCAGAGTCAATCAGAAAGTACAATCTTCGCGTTGAATGTAAAGTTATTATGAATCATTGGCGTTGCATACAATGCGGCAACATTGTAAGGTGTCCCCATTTAAACACCATGGGAAAGGTAGAATGCGAAGGTATTCAATGGGCACCTTATAGTTCGATCTTTTTCATGGGTGTAAATGGACGAACTGCAATGTTGCCAAATTGCGCGCTACGGCTTTGCTATGAATTAGTTATAGTTTCGAAGTCAATCAATTAATTCGCACTGTCTACTTACTGTGACTGCTCCTACACTATGGGGATTTTTCCAAATTAGCAGATGTATGACTACCCTTTGGCCAAGAAAGAGACACGAGAAGCTCATGCAGGAAAGGAAAAAAAATGACTACTTAATTCAAAATTATATTCAACCTATAAAAATATGAGAAACGCTCATGGAATTACTACGAGCGAACACGGAAACAAAATCGAACACCAAAAAAAACCGAGTGTGTACTGTAGTCCTTCGCCGATCAGACAAAAGATGAGAGATTTTAACATTTCATGCAGGCGTGTAGTATGAATAATGTTTTAATCAGATGCGCAAAAATAGAGAGAAACAAGCCGAAATAAAGAGTTGAAAAAAATAAATACTTCAAGAAACAAAGGACCATAAAATGATTAGAGATACTCTCTTTTTTTTCTGTTCGAGACAACCTTGAATAGGTGTACGGACGAATGCTTGAAAGTCGCGTTTTAACATCCATCGGGTCGTTGAAACGGTGCAGGAAAGCTTGCGGATTCCGATGTTTTCAGTTCATACAGAAATACTGCTTGTATATAGCAGTGTAATCTTTATCTCACCGGTGTCGTTCTCCGATCAATTCTGGAACTTCGCCGTCACATGTATCGAGTGTTGATAATTTCACGGTCGTTTAGTCAAAAGCGATTTTTTTCTGTAAACAGTTCATCAAAACTTTTTTGGGGGGTGTCTGACCGACATTCAATGAGACTATAACGGTCATGCATCGACTTTGAACCCTTCGGGGTGTTTCTTACTTATAGACAGCTCGCGCGTGGCATGTAGGTATTTATGTAGCATCTGTAATTATTTTTCCACACAAATTTATTTGCAATTAATTTTTTTTTTTTTTTTTTTTTTTTTAATTTTTTTTATTTTTAGAGTGTTTTGCCTAGTTGTTACTTAATTTGGGCTTTAGCCCCTTTTTTAAACTTCGTTGATGTGTTTACTTGTTTTTGTTTTGTTTTTTTTTTTTTTTTTTTTTTTTCTTTAAATTTTAGAGTTGTTTTGCTAGTTGTTACTGAATTTGGGCTTTAGACCCATTATTAATCTTCGTTGATGTGTTCACTTGTTTTATTTGTTTTTTTGTTTTTATTTGTTTTTTTTTGTTTTTTTTTTGTTTTTGTTTTTTTTTTTTTTTTTTTGTTTTTTTTTTGTTTTTGTTTTTTGCAGTGGGTTTCTTTGTTGGGGGGGGGGGCTACGATGAAAAAAGTATTTTCAGTGGTAAAGCGTGAAGTTTGGCGACATTGTATTTCGTCCGCTTGAACTTATACAAGAGGTGAAGTTCTAGTTTCGAGAACTTCTAAGGCTAGTAGTTCGACCTTTTTTTCGTGGATCTAAACAGACGGAACGCAAGGTAGCCAGACTACACATGCTCTGCCAGTGGGTATTTTGAGCTATTATAAATGTTTCGAAGCTATAGAATGGTGGCGGTTCGTGCAATGTGTCAACAACAGATTCTTGTCATTTAAACCTATGCGAAATAATCGATTTTCAGGGAAAACTCGATAATTTCTGAATCGCTGATAAATCGACAATTTTGCATAGGTCCAAAAGGCAAAACGCGTGGTTACCAAATAGCACGAGCCGCCACTGGAATGAATGCACGCACAGATTTACTTAATGTTATTAGATAATATATGACCTTTATTCCAGTGAATTACATCAAACGAAGCGGACCCAATTAAAGATAAAAATTATTTTTAGGATGAAAAGCATTTTAGCATAAAACGTATAAAAATTTAGGTTGAGAAAAATGGTTAGATAATCAAATAATCCTTTGCAAATCTGAAAATATATTATAAAAAAGGCTTTGTTCAGAAACCATCCACCAACACATTAAAATGTATATGACTACAAAGACCTCTGTTTGGTACGAGTTGAATAATGAATATGCAATTAAAATAAAATTTAATTTTAGATAAGTATTTGGCATAAAACGTTCACGTAAACGTTTGGCATTTTTCGTTGACTTCTTTTAATGACGTTTCTCCAGACTTGTCTACAGAGTAATTAAACGTAAAAATAAAAGAAATACCCTCTACATGAAAGCTCTTATCATGAATATATCATTAGCAAGGCAAAACAAATTATAGCATTGTAATTACAATCTGAAAACTCTGACATCATTTATACCTTTTGAAGTTACGCTCTGGATCCTTTTGATTGATCCAAATAAAATAAGAACAAACAAACATTATTTAAAAATGGAGCACATGGAACACATGACTTCTTGAGAAGTATAATGACATCATGATATTGACTTAAACCAACGATTTATAGTACGTCACGAAGCCCTGTATTGGACCATACAATAAATGGATTTTTTTCTAAGCATTCAAAATTAATGCGGTGTATTCCGATATAGGTTCGTTGTGTCATTGTGTGCGTGGGGCGGACGCACTTTTTGCATGCCTTATCACTGAAAAACCCTTACAAATCAAAGCAAGTAACTACAAAGAAGGAAAAAATATTTGGGAGCGGAGGGCAAATTTTTTTGGCCCCGATAAATAATTTCATAATCCTGATTATTGTGAGAACGTTTTTTTATTAAATTCTCCAGGGCTGACATGCAAAGGCGGATCCAGCAATCTGGCATCTGTGCGTGGTTCCCGTTTGAATGCATGAGAAATAATCGACTAGTATAAGGGTCATGGCCCCCTCAAGAATCGATTGTTTTTCATACGTTCAAATGGGATGAATTCATGGTTGCCAAATTGCTGGCTCCGCCTATGCTGACACGGGTGGATCCAGCAAATCCGGCAACCATAACTTCATCACATTCGAACGTATGAAGAACAATCGATTCTTGAGTGGGTCACGACCCTTTGACTAATCAATTGTTTCTCATGCACTCAAATGAGAATAATACACTGTTGCCGAATTTCTAGATCTGCCTGAGGCCTGATCGTCGCAAATGCACTTGGAAAAATCTTTGCTGCGCGGTCATTTATACAGAACGATTTTGGTGTATTTTTCAATTTTGTTACTGAGAATTCAATTTTATTTCATGACTCTTTATAAAAAATTTAGTCTCGGCGCAAACATCACAATGAGGAAGGAAGTCCCATGGGTACAGAATACTCTAATCAGAACGGAAACTCTAATTCATTTTGAAACATTCTTTACTTCGGGCCACCATGTTCGAAAGTGAGCATCTCCGGCAATCTTCGGCAGATCTTCGGCAACTGGCCGAGTTGTGATTGGTTGTATAGCCTGGAAAAGCATGTCCGCCATCTTGAGAAGTGAGTAGGCACAGTTGCCAGTTTGTGCCAGTAAATTCCAAATCTTGTTTCCATTGGCTCTTATGGGAGTTTCCGTTCTAATTAGAGTATTCTGTGCCATGGGGTGTCAAGAATGAGCTCTCTGCCTCACTAAGCTGTCAGGTCACGAAGGCACATCAATGTTCCCTCGCTTACATTAAGTGCATAGTTATTTATTTCTACACCAGGGCGCTGATTTTGCATAAACTAATGATTGAAGGCGCTCGAAGGAAACACTATTTTTCAAATGTAATCCATTTGGAATCGCAATTATTGTCCAATTATGTGAGGCAGATCTTGTCAATGAAACGTAGACTCGATCGTGGGTGCGGTATATGCAGTGGCGTCGCGTGCCATCTGGCAACAATGCAACTGCTCCATTTAAACTCATTAAATACATCGAATTTCCCTTGTGCACTGTGCACCCCCTGAATTCGATATTTTACTTGATTTTAAATGGATAGAATACATTGTTGCCAAATTGTACGCGACGCCACTGGGTAAACGAAAAGTGTTATAATTAACAAAAACATGTTTTCATCTCTCAAAAATTCGTTTTCTATCAACAAAACTTGACACTATAATCAATCGACAAACTATGTTAGGTAGTATAAAACTTACAAAAAATACAAAAGTCATTAATATATTGACATTTTCACGTATAATCATTTTGTCTGATAAATAAACACAATGATTTCGTGAGGAAACTAAAGCACAACAATTTTTAAGAAGAAGAAAACAGACCATGAAAATTTTCAATAGTATAGATCTGATGTATCATGTAAGTATGGTGTGTTTATGTTACGCCCCAAATCCTGAAATGACCCAAAATGAATGATCCCAAACTGACTGTCCGGTTGGTGGAATGAAACTTCTTTACAAAATTAGTCGTCATAAAAATTTTATGATTTTGAAATAACGAAGGAAGGTATAATCAAGTAGATTCTGATAAAATTTACCTTCATTTTGGATAGAAAAATAAAAATATAACTGAAGACTGAACAATTTACAAAAAAGTACTTTAAATCGTTTCTCAAGGACAAAATAAGCACATTGGTGTAAAAATATGACTCATTAATTATGATCACCATCACACTCCCTTTTTTCTATAAAAAAAGATTTTATGATGCATTTTCTTACTAAACTTCTTCATTTCTGGTTACTCAGTTTTACTCATTCCACAGAATGAGCAATTAAATAACACCGGTGAATGAACGCAAAACTGGTTCGGCAAAACTGGTCAAGCACACTCACAATCAGTTACCGCACGACTTTACTGAAGGCAGCAATCTGGCAATTGTGTATTATTCCCATTTGAATGCATGAGAAACAATCGATTAGTAATAGGTCCACGACCCCCCAAGAATCGATTGTTTTTCATATGTTCAAATGGGATGAATTTATGGTTGCCAAATTGCTGGATCATTCCATTCGATTTACCATAGTTTAATCCAAGAAACAATAATCATGTTCGGAAACAGCTGACTTAATAGGGTAGTTATTGCAAAGCTGGCGTATGATCAAGGAGCTATAAAGATAGAGAGGATTTGTGGGTTGTGATATTGAAACTTCACGGAGGCAGTGGCGTCGCGTGCAATCTGGCAACACTGTATTCTACCCATTTAAACTCATGTAAAATATCGAAATCAGGGGGTGCACAGTGCACAAGGAAAATTCGATATATTTAATGAGTTTAAATAGAGCAGTTGCATTGTTGCCAGATGGCAAGCGACGCCACTGTTCACGGAGGTAGCCATGATGGAATTTTCACGTAGGCTCGGTTTGTTTGCCTCACTTTTTTTAACCTTTAAATTTGAAAAAAGAAAAAAAATGTGACAAATACGTTTGAAATTTGTTTTAAACGAAAGTGCAAGTGTTTTAGAGTTGCTACCTGGGCACAGAAATCGATGAAACTGTTTCTTCTGGAAGGCCTTGCACGATAAAGAAACCGACACATTACAGAAATATGCAAACTGTTTTTACCTGATGGGTAGTTGTATTAAAATTCTGTGTCCAGATATACAGCCACTCTTAAACACTTGCTGTTTCGTTTAAAACCATTCTCCATTAGATTATAATTACAATTTTTGATTTGAGAATAAAAAAAAAGTGAAGCAAACAAACCAAATTTAGGTCGCCCTTTATCGCTTTATCACGTTAGTCCATGATGTACATAACACAATTTTTTTCTCCTAGGGAAGAACTTCGCATGGAACCAACTTTTGAGCAATTACAACGCTTCGTTTTTTTTTCGATGAATAACAATATGTCCCTAATCAAGGAACGCTTCGGTCAACTTCGTTAAAAATGGTGCTTATGATACCTTTCCCGTCAGGTGTCAATATAGGCAACCCGCAATCATCCATCTCAATCGACCTCGAGTTTTCTGAAGGAGCCTCTCATCTCGTCCAATTGATGCCCGTTCTCCTTTTTCCGGAGTTGTTCGTCAGAGCAAACGTTGTCTTGATCTTCAAACCATTTTCTGCGTTGCTCTAGTTTTTTGAAGGTCCATTCTTACACAGAAATAAACAGAATAATTATTATGTATTGTGTATTGTTATTATTTTTCGTTTTTTTTTTTTTTTTTTTTTTTTGGAAAGAAAAAGAAGACAAGATTTATGAGACAATGAGGCTTAAACTTTTACTGCAGATGATTGAAGTGTTTATTCTTGCATAAAAACCTGTAAATTCACTCCCAAAATCAGGCCTAATGGCGGAGCTACCCAGGTATTATGGGAGATGTCTATGTAATCTGAGACGTATCTTTGGATTTCCTTAGAGAAAGTGAAAAATTAGACAGGAATCTCCTTTGATACCTACGTGGCTTTGGTATTACGACCTTGCTGTTACAGCTATTTTCTGAATCTATCTCTGAATTTTAGATTTTTTTAGTGTGATTTTTGTGGTTTTAGCTAGTTTTTACATCAGATTCAACTATTCATTTGTTCATGGCAAAAGTTTGCAAAAACCCCATTACCACCAAAAGGTGATTTATTTTACGTTGAAACATTACCCACCAAATGATGGGTGGTGAGCACTGGTGAGGCTTGTGAACAATATTTTCACCGTTTACGACTATTTGAATCAATGTAAATGTATCGGCTCTTGAAAGTTCGATTGAGTCTCCTTCAGATCGATTCTTTCGTGTGGGATTATATGAAGGAAATATCGATAAATCGTAATCCACGAGATGGACGACAACAGATTAGTTGCAAAAACATACATCTCTCACATTAATTAATAAACAAACAAACGCAAATTAAACAAATTCTTACCAGCACATTCAGCATAACTTGGTCCTTTCCCGCCTAGATCTGTGTATAAAGCGTCCTCACCGATCAATTCAATCAGACTGTTATCAAATGGATTGTGGACACGCACCCTACTTGTAAGTTTCTCCGGGTAAAAAGGCATAATAGTTTTCATCGCCAAGCCTATGAAGCTGGGTACATTCACTAAATTGATGGATTCTATTCTCTCCGTGTACGCTTCGATCAGTATTTCCGATGCTGGTTTCATTCCTATTTTAAGATATAGATAAATGCAAAACCGAATAACTGATGCTCATTCAGGAGAATACATAAAATATCGCATCGGGGCCATTACTGATTTGGGCTATAGGAGCGATTGAATTCTTGATTCCTAAGTAAAATTCATCAAAAATTACTGTGATTGATCGCAGTAAAAAATTATAAGAAATTTACTCACAGTATTACAAAATGACTTTTAAGTTTAAGGTGTAATGTTAGAGCTACGCAGGTACTATGAGAGATTTGCGTATAATCAATGCTATTTTTCTATTCACCGATTATTCCACCGGTTGAGAAAAGATTACACAGTTCAGGTCAGTGCGTGACTGTAAAACACGAAAATACTCTGATCTGTAATCTTTCCTTAATCGGCGGAGACTCCGTTGATTAATTACAACATCCGCAAGGTTTTTTAAAGTCATCGACGACTCCACCGGTTGAGAAAACATTACAGATGCGAGTTTTTTAGTTTATTACAGTCATGCACTGAACTGAACTGTGTAATCTTTTCTCAACCGGTGGAATCATCGGTGCATGAATTGATAAATAGCATTGATTTTACGCAAAACGGCAGCCCTGGAGATTACTATCTAATTTGCGGCTTCCCTCTAGAGAGAGTGACAATTGAAACAGGAATCCTCCTTGTCACCTGCGTAGCTTACTAGCTTGGCCATTTAATAACAAAGTTGCGTCGAATCTTTGACGCAGGATTTATTCAACTGCCTGTATGTACAAACATACACTCAGTTGATGAATTTAAAAATGTCGGTTGACTCCTTAAATTTTGGCTGAGGTAGGCCACCCGCACTTCTTGAATTTCTTGTGATAAGTATCACAGGTTGCCTACCTGATTCAAAATCTAAGGAGTCAATAAAATTGACATCATTTTATTTGTTGCCTATACAGGGTGCTTCTAAAACTTATGTCATCTTTCTACCACGTATTTTTGAGGTTAAAATAATACTTTTTGTTTCCTATAAACATTTGTCCGAAAATGCCCCACTTTCGAGCTACAGCCCCTCAAAGTTTTAAAACATTGTTGGTTTTTTTGGTATATCGACCATAATTATGAACCAAATGTCATGAAAATTGGTGTCCCGAAGTAATTTTACGTGTAAAATCCATTAATGACCTCGAGAAATTCAGAAATGAGGTCTGACTGTACTTTTCAGGCAATCTTATACCTTCAACGACACAAATTTTATGCAACGGATTGGAAATTTGAAAAATGGAAAATGATATCAGATGGGAAAAACTCTTAAAAAGATATTTGGTCCTCTTTGTTTTGGTCAATACGACGCGTATTAAGCGAGATAATCGCTGCATAAGGTGGAAAAGTCAGCGCTTTTACCGCGCATAAAGAGCGACAGTAATAAGTATGCAACCCGCCCGCTGCTGCTACTTCAAACCGCCCGCTATAGTAAAAGCGCTGACTTTTCCACCTTGTGCAGCGATTATCTCGCTTAATACGCGTCGTATCGACCAAAACAAAGAGGACCAAATATCTTTTTTTAAGAGTTTTTCCCATCTGATTTCACTTTTTATTTTTCAAATTTCCAATCCGTTGCATAAAATGTGTGTCGTTGAAGGTATAAGATTGCCTGAAAAGTACAGTCAGACCTCATTTCTGAATTTCTCGAGGTCATTGATGGATTTTACACGTAAAATTACTTCGGGGCACCAATTTTCATGACATTTGGTTCATAATTATGGTCGATATACCAAAAAAACCAACAATATGTTTTAAAACTTTGGGGGGCTGTAGCTCAAAAGTGGGGCATTTTCGGACACATATTTATAGGGGGAAAAAAGTCTTATTTTAACCTCAAAAATACGTGGTAGAAAGGATGACATAAGTTTTAGAAACACCCTGTACATGTACAAGTATATACAAGTATATAGGAGTATATACAAGTGTATTGTTATGTACAAACAAACGCAAAGGAGGGTCCGTTCTCTGAAGATACAAACTTGTAAAGCACTGATTCCTCCTACCAACAGCAGTGGCGAGGCGTGCGATTTGGCAACGCTCCTTTTTCCCATTTAAACTCATTAGAAAGATCGAGATGCCTGGTCATCGCCGATGACTGAAGAAGTGTCCGACTCTTTTTGTGAATTTAAATGGAGAAAATTCTTTGTTACCAAATTTCACGTTTCGCCACTGACCTAGACTAGAGATTTCCAGCGGGTATTTAAAAGTACTGCTGGCAACTTAAATAGTGGCAGTTGAATCCATAGATTTTGGTACAAATATTGCTTCTTTTTAATATAAAATAGCCCGAAATTGCTTCCACCGACGCTTCAAATTTCAAAATTTTTCTGGATCAGCCACTGTCTATGACCATACTCTGGTATTATAACATCATATTTTTTTTGGTTAAAGTACTAGACTTTCTGTCTTTCACAGACAGTTGTGCCTCTAGTAATATGACTGTAGATCTAGTACTATGACTATCTCTTTTTTTTTTCGATGTAAATTTATCTTTCAACCCTTTTTCTGTACCTTCAATTTTTGTATACAGAATGATGCTCTTTTTTTTCCAAAATAAGCACATATTAAAAACAAACAGCGAGTTCCATGAATATAATACCAGGAACAAGGACAAATTAAGAAGCATTTGGCAAATTCAAAATGGGAAAATACCTTTTAATGTCCACTGGACTCAATTATTTCTACAAGCTCCCCAAAAGCCTTCAAATTGTGTCCTCGTTAAATCTATTCAAAAGAGAATGTAAAAATATCTTAACTTCCAAATCCCTTTATTCAATAGATGATTTCTAACTTAACTTTCTGTTTGCTCTGTGAAAGAAAATGTACGATCCCCTTTTTTTTTTTTTTTTTTTTTTTCCTTTACTTTACTTGTGTGTATGTGAATTATGAATAAAGAATTATTATTACTTATTATTAAGAGAAAAATAAAATAAAGAAACACACTCTACGATGAGTTCTTACCAAGGACAACTTTCAAAAAATGTGTGTATTGAAAATTTCGACAGTCCAACACCCATATGTAAGAGGCCAACCTTTCTTTTTCCAACAGCGATAAATCCAGACACATCATAATGTATTTCACGTGATCCTCCATGACAAATTTATCAGGGTCTGGATCGTGCCGGATCACAGCTACACGATCGCCATCTGCCGTCAATTTTGGCGAGATGTGGATGTTATCCCGAAAAGGCGCCATCTCTGGAGCGTTGGGGTCCCAATTTTTCAGTATGCGAGGGTATTTGCTCCTGAGGGAGTAGTAGGCGTCCAATTTGGATTTGGTTTTTTCCAAGCTGAATTTGTTGTTGAAGAAAAATGTTTTCAGCCATTCCTCGTCGTCGATTTGCGGGAGATGGGGTTCTTTAGAAATCCAGCCTTTTAAATTTTGAACCGCTTCGTTGATTTCTTCCGGTGACGGCTCGGAACTTTTTTCTGAGCGTTCGATATCAGGCATCATTTTGTCACGTTTCTTTGTGAATGGAAGAAAAAAAAAAAATTAATCCAAAACACCCAGTCAAATCCGCGTAAATGGGTCTGTCGCAAACTTTTGCTACAGCGCTGTAGAGTGTTCAACCTCATGTAAAATCGCGTGAAAAGCCCATTGGTGGCATCAGAAAGTCATAAAATGCAGTATAAAACTCACGAGAGACGTTTAATGAAATCCAAGATGGCGGTAAAATATTGAGCAACCTGTATGCATGCACCATGAACATCCAAAGATAGCCAACCTCACAATATCGATCACACCCAATCACAAAGTAATTGAACACATAACCTCTGAAGCCGTGAGGTTGTCAACGTTGGCAATCCTTGGATGTTAAGGGTGCATGCATACAGATTGCTCGATATTTTACCGCCATCTTGGATTTCATTAAACGTCTCTTGTGAGTTTATTATCGCATTTCGTGACTTTCTGATGCCACCAATGGACTTTTCGGGCGATTTCACATACGATGAAACACTCTTTATCGTTGTAGAAAAAGTTTGCAACAGACCCATTGAAAGCTCGAAGTCCTGCACGCTAGTTTCCAACAGGATTACTTCCGATGGAGCTGTATAATACACAATGTAAGTACTTATAATGGAGCTGTTGCAAACTGCTGCTGAAGGCATAAATGTTGTCAATTCGGATGTAAAATCCAAAAAAAAATCACAAAATCCACTCCTAAACTCATAATATGTTCAAACGGTGGCGTAGCGTGCAATGTGGCAACGTTGCAGTTTTTCCATTTAAACTCATGAAAAATATCGAAGTATTGGGTTTTCGGTGAACACCTTCGCATTCGACCTTCTACTTGGGTGGAAATGGACCAAGTACAACTTTGCCAAATTGCACGCTATACACGCCACTGCCACTGCTTTCAAAGGCGATATTGTATTGGTGGTGATAGCCATTTAAATCTTACGGCAATTGTGTGCTTCTTCTTTTTCTTGTGTGGTGTCGCGAGAATACCTCATGAGGATGGAGCTGAATGAGATAGGGAAACCCAATATGTTTTAAAGGCGGTTATTATTGTCAATACGATCTCGCGTTTGTAAGCATTTTATGCGTTTAAAAGTGGATTTCGTGATTTTTTAGTGAGCTTATCGTAAATTTTACAGGGTTTTACATCCTAATCAACTGTTAATATAAGCCTGGAGTAAAAGTTTGCAACAGCTTCATTGGGCTCATGCTAATTTTTGCTAGAAGCGATTGAATATTTGATTATACGTAAAGTCGAGCGGAAATTACGAAGAACACACAATGCAATCACAAAATTTACTCATAGACTCACAAAATGACTTTAAAGCATATAAAGTGTAATGGCGAACCTACGCAGGACCATTAGCGATTCCTGTCTAATTTAAAGCTTTTCTCTGTGTGTTTCAATAGAAAGGATGAGCGATTCCTGTCTAATGTGAGGATTTCCTGTGTGCTGTGTTTCCAATCTTGTGTGTTCCTCTTTCTTTAGATACACAGACAACCTCATTCTATCTATAGATATTCAGACAAAAGACTCAAATTAAATAGGAATCTCCAATGGTAACATCGTAGCTCCGTCATTACGCTTTAACCCCATAAGGACCAGGTTAATTTCAAAGAGCGCTACTTTTTCGTTTATATGGGAGAGGTAGTTAACTTTTCGTACTCGGAGGAGTTGGGATTGCCTATTCGACGAATTGAAGGCGCCCGACGAAGATTTATCTTGTAAGTATTTTAATCGATAATGGCTTTTATCCGGAATGAAGACAGAAGCAATATGAAATAGACTAGAGGAGAAATACGGATGTACTCGGGCTTGGCCCATAAGGAGTTAAACTTCAAAGTCGTTTTTTGACTATGCTAGTGAATTTTATATTTTAATATGCTCATCGTAATGTTTGCTGGTTTTTATGCAAGAAAAACTAATCGCTAATAAACTCAATCACTAAAATCAACCAATCGATTGCTAATTCAATCGCTATAGTGGCAAAAGTTAGCGAGAACCCAATATTTAAAATTTTTTTTTAACTTAAAACCAATTGATTCCATCTCAAAAAAAAAAAAAAAAAAAAAAAAAAAAAAAATTAAGTTTAATTATTTATGATCCAAAGTATTACCTATTGCTTGGTACTTGATCGGAGTTTATTCGGCGGTTCTCTTTTTAAAAAAAATTACGGTGACGTGGAAACATCACAAATCACAATGTAATTAGACCCCTTTGAAACTTCAGAGGACGCATATGATTTATCAATTACTGATGTTTTTAAATCAGCTTTTTATTTTTAATTCGTGCTTGTTTATTTTTTTACTGTCATTAAATCTTGAACATGCCAATTAGATAACGCTTGTGAGCTGAATACCCAGAAATTCTATAGAGTAATTATAGATTACGAATTCGAAGAAAAATATATTTAAAATGTTGAATGTTTAAATGTAACTACGACAGACGGTTCGTAGGATAGTGTGATGCAGTTTTTTTGCAGACTAGTATTTAGTCTCTTGTCAAAAACCTTTTTTTCTTCCCCCTACAAATATTCATCGCAAAACTGAATATTGGCTCAAACTGAAAATACTAATTGATCATATTATGGATAAGAGAACGGAGATAGCGCATAAGAAGAAGAAGTAGTAGAAGAAGAAGAAAAAGAGAAAAAAGTTTTTACTGTCTTAATTGGTGAAAAAGAAATTAAATCTATAAGCATCACCGTGATATTATGTGGGATTTTCCCCCAAGCCGTCTCATTTTTTCCTCGTTAACCCTACCGAACTTCAATTTTTAGCAAAAATTGGTTCTTCGTCCGTTTATATTTGTCTGCTAATTGGCTAATATTATACTGTTGATTCAAGTTAGATTAGAGGTTCTGCTAGGTTAAGTCATTCGGCGAATGATTGTTGGCATTGTACAGCTGCAAGTGGTATTCCATTTCCTTAGGTTGGCAGCACCCCAAATTCATTAATATTTAAGTTTATGTAATGCTAGCTTCGGAAACTTCATTCAAAAAGGCGAGGTGGGGTGGGTGCTGTGTTGGACATGAAAATCACTGCGTTCAAATACGTATTTTGCCCCCGAAATCCACGATTTTAGGGTACCCCTGGCCCTAAAACAGTGTTCAAGAAAATCTTTAAAGTACTTTAAGAGAAGTTCCGAAACTTTTGTTGCGTATTACCGAAAGTGCGTAAACGGAGGACTTTGAGCCCCCCCCCCCCCCCCCCAAAATCCACTTTTATTCCCAATTAACTAGAAAATTATATCAAAAGAAGACAATACACCCTTACCAGCTTCTTCTTTCACGACCAGCAAATATAGCTAGTCACTAAGACCAGTAGATGGGAGCTCACAGCTGTAGCAGAACCATTATAAACACTAGAAAACGAGAATAAGCATACCACACAAAAAAAACAAAAAAACAAAAACAAAAAAATCACAAATAAGCCATCTTCCAATTAGTTGACTAGATCCTAAAATCTGCCACTGTTGTATGTAGCTTCAAACCGCTTACTTGCACTTTCACTAATCCCCAACATATCCAGGAAAATTACATTCTACTTCCTCTTTTAGGTTAGAGAATGACAAAATCAGGGGAGTTACATTGCTCTCGCCGCATCCTCTATCCTTTTCTAATACTGTTTCGAATGGGCGAATGGAAAGAATAAGAGTAATTCCTGGTTCCACTCGACAGCAGAATAAATTTGCGTTCTTATTCGTATACAATTGGTGACCAGAAGATGAATCACAATTAATTACTCACTTTATGCTTCCGCAGGTTTTTTTGATGTTTTGTTTGTGTTCTTTTTTACAACTATAACAACTTATTCGGAAAATGACTATGCAACTCAAGGTGTATATTTCCCGTAGATTGACAGATAATGCACATACAAATATAACATTTGAATTATGATATTGATATTTCTGAAGATATAATATTAATAAAAATTAGACTTATTACATAAGCTTATCAGACTAAAAGACGTCCACTGTGCCGTCTGCATGTGACACAGTGACGTAGCTTGCAGTATGGCAAGGTTGTAGTTTGTCCATTTAAATTCGTGAAAAAGATCGAACTAGTGGGTGTTCGGTGAACACCTTCGCATTCGACCTTTTACATGGGTTTAAATGGACACCATAGAACGTTGCTAGATTGCACGCCACGCCACTGATGTGACACCATACTAGAAGAACGATGAGAGTATGGAAAGGTCCAAGATCTACTTGAAAGTTTCAGAAGATATTTTAAAAGATAACAACTGATAGCTGATTGCAGCGCTATAAGTAGTGCAAATCCGCTAGAGCTTCGTTTCTACGCGCTTTTTTGTGCTCGGTCAAAATTGGCACATCGTTTTAAGGTTTCTGATTGAGCTGCAATATAGGACATAGTTGCAACAGTCTGAAAATTTGTGTTTTTTATGAAGAAAATTGAAGTATTTGATGAGCTGAGAACAAAGATGCCTTTGGTTTCTAATTACGTCTCATTGTACCGGAGATGAGATTTGCCCCAAAAACATTGTTTAATGGCGGATTCCCGTAGTGACGTCACTACACTCACAATTGCAAACTTTACAAGAGTGATCTCCAAAACCGGACACTTAGGAAAAAACCATAGGCACCATTGTTCTCAGCTCATCAAGTACTATCATTTTCTTTACTTATAAAAAACCCAAAATTTTAGACCCTTGCAACTGCCCCATTGATTGTTGTGAATCAGTGTAACGTTTCCTCCGTGAATCAAATTCGGAAAAATCATAATCGTAAAAAAAACCAAAATCATATTTCAGAACTAATGTTTGAAAAACGAAGAGCCAGCTCCTTCATCCGCAGCAAACACATATCGAGAGTGCCAACGCCCAAATAATAACCATTACAGACCAATGACGGCTCGTGAAATTTGGCAACATCGGATCTTCTTCATTTAAACCTATGTAAAATAGTCGATTCTAGGTTATCATGCAATGTGCCTCGCCTTGAATCGATTATTTAACATAGGTTTAAATGAATGATAAAAAACGCGGTTGCTAAATTGTGCGAGGCGCTACTATAGTACAGACATATGCAAGGCTGCCGTTTTCAAGATTTTTAGTGGAAAGTTTCCGATTCCCTAATGATTCCACCAGAAGACAAAAAGATTACCGAGTCCAACTAAGCTGTATGAACTCACGAAAATACTCCGATCTGTAATCTTTTCGGCAACGGATGGAAACACTGTTTACTTTGAAATTTGAAATTCACCAATGATTCCATCGATTAGAAGACTCCCAAAATCATCTATGCAGATGGTAAATCTACTAGTCTTTTTTCTGCTTGTACGCAACCAAACTAGATCAAAGTTACGAAAATTTATCCCATACTTCTTTCACCTAAAATTACAACCTTTCTTCGACTCAAATTCCCCTTCATATACCTCTTTATACCTAGCCACTACACTCTCTCTATACTCTTCTGTCTATCTTCCCATAGTTAAATCATTTTCACCCTCAAGGAACCCTCTACCTTAAACTTTTCTCTCCTTACCACACGCAGTGTAAAACACTGTGGATATCGCAGGCGCTTAGTTCATAAATAAATTTTGTTCCTAGCCAAGTAAACCTACTTTGTATAAGTCTTAGTAAAATAGAGATGTAATATGTTCTGTGGTTTTTGAAATAGTAGATTGAAATTGAGATTGAAATTGAAAAATAAAATATTGAGGAAATCATACTATAGAAAAGTTTCCCCTTCTGGATAAAGTTCAGTTCCAAAAAAACAGCATCCTGGTCGAACATGCCATGAAGCCTAACCCACGCGCATGCCATTTTCCCTTGTCCCATGTCCAGGGCTGCCGTTTTGCGTATAATCAATGCTATTTTTCAATTCACGATGATTCCACCGGTTGAGAAAAGATTACACAGTTCAGTTCAGTGCACGACTGTAATAAACTAAAATACTGTATCTGTAATATTATTTTTCTCAACCGGTGGATGTCGGTGACGTTAAAAACTTGCGGATATTTTAATGAATCAACGGAGTTTCCACCTATTAAGGATTGACTACAGATCAGAGTGTTTCCGTGCATTCTAGTCATACACTGAACTGAACTGTGTAATCTTTTCTCAACCGGCGGAATCATCGCGGGAATAGAAAAATAGCATTGATATACGCGAACGCCAGCCTTGCCCGTATCCCATGTCCTATGAAGGTTTATGGATAGACGGGGGTGTGTGTGTGTGTATATTGTCAGTGGCGGAGCGTTAAGTAAAGCAATAAGTGAGGCGATAGGAAGCCACCGCCTCACATGTTTTGATGGAGGAGAAAGACAAGAAATTAAAAGAATAATATATAAAGGTTCAAAAGGATATTTTTTCATATTTTTATACACCCAACTCGAAATATTGTGATTGAACGATAGTACATCCTCAGGAAGTATCTGTGGAGAGCGTATAAGAAAATGTTCCAAAGAAAAATTTCATGCATCCTCATTTGTAGCATCACCTCTACGAGCCGCCAGTGAGTGGTGTACAGGCATTAGGCAACACACACAGCGCCTTTAGTTCAGTTTCATCGACTTCAAGTTTTCTGAAGAGCCTTTCATCTCTCTTCGAATTGATGTCCGTCCTTCTTCCGAAGTCGTTCGTCCGAATAAACGTCGTCTTGCTTTTCAAACCATTCTTGTGTTGCTCCAATTTTTAAACGTCCATTCTACAATAGAAATCAAAGGATTTGTAATGATGATTAGTTCTTCGGTTTCACAAGATCTGCGTGGATTTCCCAACTTTTATAAGTGCGTGAATCTTGAATATTAAGTTACAAAGTAGCGTAATAATACACAATGGGTCTGTTGCAAACTTTTGCTTCAGTTCTAACTCTAAGCAGGGTGCTTCCTTCGTAAAATGACTTGAAAATAACCTTGATACCATTAGAAGTTTAAAATCCCTCCAAAACGTATTAAATAATTTAACAAAATTTCAAGATGACGGTCGAATAAGGAATTTGGGCTTCCTATATGCTGAGAAAAGTGATTCATCATAGAGATATCTGCAATTAGATGGGACTTTCCCATTATCACCTACGCATTTGACCGCAATCTTGTAATTTTGCTGAACGCATTTCGTGGTTTATGAGTATAGGTTTTGGAACTTTCTGGTGCTCTCCACGTTATTTTCAATGATTTTACGTATAGAAATCAACAGGGCGTCGAGAGGATTTTGGGGGCCCGGGGCAAACTGTGCATTTGGGGCCCTATTTTTTGTATCATCCTCCCAGGGGGTTCGGGGGGACACCCCCAGGTTAAGGGGGGGTCTGGGGGAACCCCTCAGGTTAGGGGGTCCGGGGGTCCTCCCCCGGAAAATTTTTAAAATCAAGCTTCTAATTGACGCAATTTTAAGCTATCTCTACTGAAAAATTCAAAACAATCACAGCAGTAGAATGTTTGATTTTTACGTTTATTTGTCACATGATGTGACAGACTTGAAGATTTTCGACACAAAAAATTCTTTGTTTCGACTTTGATTTCGAAAAATAAAAAAAAATAAAAAAAATTAAAAAGAAAAGACATTCATTTTTCAACTTTTCATTTCTCAGCCTCTTTGGCTATAATCACATTTTCACCAGTGTTGGCTGGGACGTCGAGAAAGTTCTGAAGGTTTTGCTACGAACAGTGGTGCACCTAGAAATTTGCCTTGGGGGGAGAGGGGAGGAGGGGGGGGTTGGTACGACTCAAACTCCGGGGTTTTGGGGGGTATGGAATACCCTCGGACAAGCGGGGAGTTTGGGGACCCTCCCCCGGAAAAAATTTTTCAATTTTCCTTACCTTCAAATTGAATTTTACGGTACTTTCATGTACGCAGTAAAATTGAAATGCTGAAATATATTTTCGATTTTGCTGCATGAAATCTTTGCTCTTGACTCATAATTGGACGGAGAAGAGTCAAGTGGAATGTGGTGAAGGAGCCATGGAATATTCACCGAGGGGTACACGAGAGGGGGGGGGTCCGGGGGCCCTCCCCCGGAAAATTTTTACAATTCTCCTTACCTTCAAATTGAATTTTACGGTACTTTCATGAACGCAGTAAAATTGAAATGCTGAAATATATTTTCGATTTTGCTGCATGTAATTTTTTCTTTTGACTCATAATTGGAGGGAGAAGAGCAGAATTGAGCAAAAAATTATTTGGTGTGTCCGGCAACGCCGAGTCAATCGAATTATTCGACGAATAATTCTACAATTGACCTATACCTTCCGTGTGTTTCCCTTTCCTCAACTCAGGTAGCAAACCCAGTTTTCAGTGTTGCCGGAGTCATTTCATTATTTCTGATTATTCGGTTGCCCAACTCTGGAGAAGAGTCAAGTGGAATGTGGATAAAGGAGCCATGGAATATTCACAGAGGGGGTTCAGCAAGGGGGGGCCGGCCCCCAATTTATTCGGCTCGACAACGGCCGTGAAATTACGTGGTCTCTTCCTTTTCGACCCCACTTTCAAGCACCATGCCATCAGTCACTACTCTTACTCTCTCTTTTCCCCTTTTCTTTACTTTTCATATTCCCCCTCTTCGCTTTTTTCCCTGTTTCCTTTTCTTTTTCTTTTTTTTTTTTTTTTTTTTTTCTTTTTTCTTTTTTTCCTTTTCCTTTTCCTTTTCCCCCCTCTCATGATTTGGGGGCCCCCGAAGAGCGGGGGGCGGGGCATTTTGCCCCATCAGCAAAAGCCCCCCCTCTCGACGCCCTGGAAATCAACCCTCCAAGACGCTGTAGCAAAAGCTCGTAACACAGATTTTACGTTACGGATTGAAAATTGAAGAGTGATTATATTCAAATCAGATAGGAAATGCTCTTATAAAGATTGTTGTTCTGGAGCATTTTTTCGATACCATGCGTTTCAAGCGATGAGAATTGCTTCACAATGCGGGAAAGTCAAGCACTTTACTTTGACAGGGGGTGGCGGTGGCCCGAAGAAGTAGAGGAATCGCGGGTTCCGTACTTACTGCCGCTGAAAGAGCCGACTTTTTTACTTTTGCAACAACTATATCGCTCAAGCGCGGGTAATCATGTCGTATATATGCGATCTACGGCGAAGTGCGGTCTACGGGAAACCCGTATGTTGTCTAGCCGGGAGAAAGCCGCGTGCGGACTTACGATGACGGATATTAAATTTTTTTTTAGAGTTTTTCGTCTGATTTCATAGTAATAATTTCCAAATTTTTAATCCGTAACGAAAAGTCTGTGCTGTTAAAGTTACAAAATTGTCTAAAAAGTACAGACTTAATTTCTGTATTTCTCGAGATCATCATTGGGTTCTACTCGTAATTTTACCTCAGAGAACACAAGTTTCCATAAATTTACCCTCGCAGTTATGAGCCAAAATTAAATTTGGCTCATAACTGCGAGGGTCGCTATTCCAGAAAAACGTACATTTTTTAAAACTTTGGAGAGCTGTAGATCAAAATGGGGCATTTTTGGACCCATGTTAATGGGCAAAAAGTCTTACTTTGCCCTCAAAAATATACGTGATAGAAGTTTGTACTATGACCAGCAAAAGAAAGTTACATCGTAGAAGTTTTCATCGTATATTCTCTCCGCTCAAAAAAAAACCTCAAAAAAAAACTCAAAAGCAATGGCGAAGCGTGCAATTTAGCAACGTTGTATTGTGTCCATATTTAAGCTCATGTAAAAAGTCGAATTCAAAGGTGTTCGCCAAACACCAAATAGTTCGATACTTCTCATGGATTTAAATGGACGAAATACAACGTTGCCGAATTGCGCGCTACGCCACTGCTCTAAAGCTCTTCGGAAAACAATAGAAAAATTTTGATCAAGAGCAATTTCGATGAGGGGACTTTCTTTCGCTGGCTACAGTACATTGAATTATTTACACCCTGTATTTTTACTCACCACCACATTCTGCATAAAGGGTCCTTCGCCGCCTAAGTCACTGTGTAGGACATCCTTCCCGATCAGCTCAGCCAGGTTGTTTTCAATTGGATCGTGGATCTGCATCCTTTTCGCATATTTCTCAGGAGAAGGGGAAGGAACGTTTTTAAGGCTAAGTCAATGAAGCTCGGTGTATCACTAAATGAAGGGCGTCTATCCTCTCCGTGTAAGCTTTGACGAGTATATCCATTCCAGATTTCAAATCTTTGACAGAAAGGTAAAAATGCAATTACTCATAAAACGCGATGTATCCAATGAGCTATAAACTTTAGAGTGGCAGCGGGCTGGTCCACCTTGTGCCACACAGGGTAGAAGGAATCCGGGAAAAAGCGGAATTTGGACGACAGATTCCAAGGTTTGAGGTTAAATTTTGTAGGTCGTTCGGAATTTGGCGGGAATTTGGACGGCAGATTCCAAGGTTTGAGGTTAAATTTTGTAGGTCGTTTCCGGCGATGCCCGAGTTTGTTTAAGAAACGACCGGAAACAACCTACAAAATTTAACCTCAAAATCGATTTTTACGGCAAGATGGCGGCGCCCTAGGTGTCAACAATGAACCAGCGGAACGTTCCTTAATGTGCCACTCTAAAGTTATAGCTCATTGGATGTATCTTGGATATCCTTCTACTGTACCCAATTAAGGGGTGATAGATAGTTAGGATGAAATTGAGATTATAAGATCAATGGAGCTATTGCAAACTTTTGCTACAGGCTTATTAATAGTTGATAAAGGGGTAAACCCCTGTAAAAATAACGATTAGCGCTTTAAAAAATCACAAAATCTACACTCCTAAACTCATACAATGCTTTCAAACGCTAGACCGTAATGGCGGCCGTTGCCGCCCAAATCTTATGGCGATTGTATGCTTCTTCTTCTTCTTGTGTGGTGTTACGAGAACACCTCGTGTAGATGGAGCTGATTAAAGATAGGGAAAACTCAACGTAATCAGTGGCATCGGTCGGCATTACGGTCTCTCTTTTGAAAGCATTTTGTGAGTTTAGGAGTGGATTTTGTGAGTTTTTTAGTGCGCTAATCGTGATTTTTACAGGGTTTTACCCCATCATCAACTATTAATAAGCCTGTAGCAAAAGTTTGCAACAATTTGCAAAGTATCAAAAATGTAGATGTGTGTTAAATAAACAAAGCATTGGTGGTGACTCGTGCACTTTGGCAACAATGTTTACCCTCCTTAAATGGCATGTAGAATAATCGATTCGATAGTGAAGCGGCGTTCAGGAACATTTGAATCCATTGAATTTGGCTCCATTTGAATTTGTTTCACATAAATTCAAATTGGAGGAAAAATATTGTTTCCAAATTGCACGATAGCCGCCACGGCTAAAATTTGGTGTTTTAATCGAAAAACATCTCACCCAAACGATTGAGAAACGATGGTTTCCAATCGTTAAACATAATTACTGTACCTTAACATTAGTTGAGGTATCACTTACAGAAAGGGAGGATAAAATAGAGGACATTTTTATTCGTCCTGCAGGTGTGCATCAGTTAAAAGATAGATACCAACTGCACTGATCTTTATACATACTTAAAAAGCAAGAGCTCGTTTCAGAAGAGTAGGCGCACCCAGACCATACCTAATTACCGGAAAATTTTCATTCCTTCAAATATAACAAAAATTGCCTCTGACTATAAACTTTTTATTTTGAAGCGTTCCTTACCAATAAGCTAATGTTCAAAAATTCATTGTCATAATTATTTTTTTTTTTTTTTTTTTTTTTTTTTAACATGAGAAATAATGTTGAAAAATTCAAAGTTTATTGGTTAGGTGCGCCTACACTCTCGAAACTGTACCTCTAACGTCCTTCCAAATTGACGCCCTTCGTCGCTGAGATATAGAACTAACTTAAGAAATCTGAGAGTCTCCTTAAGAGAGGGAGAGAGAGAGAGAGAGAGAGAGAGAGAGGAGGAGAGAGAGAGAGAGAGAGAGGAGAGAGAGAGAGAGAGAAGAAGAGGGTCTGAGAGAGAGTTTTCTTAGATAAGGAAACTTTTTTTTGCCGACCCTCGTTGCTCGGAGGTGGTGAGTTCGGGAAAATTTAATTTTTCCGTGGCCATTTGCTGAAATTCTATGACAAAAAATTGACATAAAACTGAAAAAAATTTCGTGTTTAACGCCGTTCTACACTTAATTTAACTTGATTAGAAAAAATAGGGAGCCTTACTCTCTGAACGACCTTTATTTAATTCATACATTGACGCCTTTTATCATCACGAAGGGCGCGCGGTACAAAAAGGTTTATAGATTGATAATTCCCCTCCAATCATTTCCAAGCTTATGAAAGAAAAGAATAACAGAGAAAAAAATGAAAGAAAAACCGTATTTGTTGCTTACCGACTGCGACTTTCAAAAATGCCTGTATTGATAATCTTGGAGGTCTATTATTAAGGACACGTAATTGTTTGCCATGTCTTTTTCCAACAGCAATAAATCTAGACACATCGTGATGTATTTCAAGTGATCCTCCATGACAAATTTATCAGGATCTGGGTAGTGTCGAATCACAGCTACGCGACCGCCATCTGCCGTCAATTTTGGCGAGATATGGAGGTGATCCCGAAAAAGCGCCATCTCTGGAGCGTTGGGGTCCCGATTTTTCAGAATGCGAGGGTATTTGTTCCTGATGGAGTAGTAGCCGTCCAATTTGGATTTGGTTTTTTCTAAGCTGAATTTATTGTGGTAGAAAAATGTTTTCAGCCATTCTCCGCCCTCGATTGGGGGAGATGCGGTTCTTTAGCAATCCAGTCTTTTAAATTTTGAACCGCTTCGTTGATTTCCTCCGGTGACGGCTCGGGAACTGGTTTCAAATAATCAAGTTCAGTCTGCATCTTGTCCCGTTTCCTAGTGAAAGGGAAAAGAAAAAACACCACATCATTCCGTACATAATTAAAAGCTTGCAGTCCCACCCGATACTCGATAGTTTCAAAACGGATATTTGAGTAAAATGTGCTATATTTTTCAATTTTCTCTTTACCGATGAAAAAATTTGATCATTTAACGAATAATTTCTAAACTTCATATCCAACGGAACTTTCTTGTTGTTTTCCATCGTCCTGCTCTGAAAACATGTATTTCAATAACATCCAAAATCATGCTAGGTAGGTATTTCACTCTCCATCACAGGCGAAAGCCGAAATATTAAATATCTAGTCCATAGACACTTTGGAAATACTTTATTTATGAGTTCCAAATTTATATGTTATGGTACATTCTAGGACTTTTGAAGGAGCAACTATTTAGGTGGTCGAAAAACTCGAAGGATATCGCGTTAAATAATGAAGGTCCGGAATTTTGCATAACTTCGAAATTAAGGTAGATATTTTGAATACGGTTAGCGATTCGCGAATTCATTGTTTAGAACGTTGAGTAAGCAAAGTGTATGGTGCATTCAGTGCTACCATTTTTGATTTTTAATGCACGAGGAAAAGTTATTCGCGGTAAAACTAAAAATAGGTTTGGTTAGGTCAAAACATATCCGATCATTAGATGAAACGCTATTTATAGGCAAACAACCCGGTGTTTTTCACTAAAAATTGGCATTCGGTGGAGTAAGGGATGGCTGGGATGGGTTAGTTATAGTCGGTGACGCCGTCTCTCCCTTTCCTCGCAACTCCTCCAAACCTCCATTTTTATCGAAAAGCTTCGGTTGTTAGTTCGTCTACAATTTTCTCCTAATTAGCTATTTATACTGTTAATTTAGGTTAGGTTTCGATAGGTTCTGCGAGGTTAGGTCATGCACATTCGGAAAATGATTGATGCTGAATGCAAACATGCAGCTGCAAAATGGTTTTCCATTTTCTTAGTTGGGCAGCACCCAAATTCATCAGCATTTAAGTTTATTTCCTTTGGAGACTTCGCTCAAACTGGCAAGGTGCCATGTTTCACATACGAAAATCACTGCGTTCAAATATGTTTTATCGCCCCCAAATCCGAGATTTTTGGGTCTCCACCCCTAAAGTACTGTTCAACTGTTCAAATATAGGTATTTTAAGTACTTACTTTAAGAGAAGTCCCGAAATTGTTAGTTGCGTTTTAACAGATGATCGTAAACTAGGAATTTACCCACGAAAAAAACATCGACTTTTATTCCCAACCAGAAAATTGTATCAGAAGATATCACTACTTATGCCAGTGTCTTCTCCAAGACTAGCAAAGTCACTGAGCCCGAGTTCCTGGAGGTAAAAGAAAATATCACTAAGAAATAAGTCAGCTCCCAATTAAGTGGAACCTATGATCTAATACTGCGTTGGGTGTGGTCATACATATAACCGTCTCATTGCACTTAATTACTAATCACTAGCAGGTCAACGAAATTGCATTCTTCTTTATCTTTTAGAGAAGGACAAATCAGGGGTAGTTAAATTGCTTCCAACGCATCCTCTATCCTTTTCTAACACATGCGTTCAAGCGGGTGAATAGAAAGAGTAATGGCAATTCCTGGATCCACCATAGAACGGAATAAATTTGCGATCTAATTCGTAACAAATGGGAAACAAGGGAGATGGATCACAATTTTATTAATTATTCACTATATGTATGTTTGTTTTCGCAAGTTTCTGTCTTTTATATAACTAACAACTTATTCGGAAAATGACTATGCAACTCAAAGTGTATATTTTCCGTAGATCGACAGATACTGCACAATGCAAATACAACATATAAAATTTTATTTATGAATATTGATATTTCTGAATATATGAACACTAAAAATAAAACGAGAATTTTTTTAGAATAAAAAAAACGAGACTTGTTACATGCTTATCAGACAGAAAGGCGTCCAGCCGTACGCCGCGCCGTCGTTGCATCTGCACGTGACATCATACCAGAAAAAGATGATGATAGTATTGGAAAGGTCCAAGATGTACTTGAAAGTTTCAAGAGATATACATGTTAAAAAAATAACTGATACGGCGCTAAGAAATGCAGATCCGATAGAGTTTTGTTACTACGCAAATTTTGGTGCTTAGTGTAGATCGGGACATTGCTCGGTTCCCAGATGATAAGTCCAAAACATGAGAATGTCCAACACTTTTTCGTCCAAAAATATATTTTGTCCAAATCATCTTAATGTCCAACGCACTTGCGTCCATAAGACTGTAATATCCAATTATAGACAAGACCAAGTAGAAAAGTCCAAAACCTATGAATGTGAGCAAAGTAATGTCCAATGTCCAGAATTTTCTTTTTCTTTACTTGTATTCGCTTCTCTTCATTTTTTCTCCTTTAAATTGATCCACTCCGTATAGCGACTTGTGCTAATTGCTTAGTTATGCTTAATTGAATGCAGCTCCACTGAGCGGAGTCATCTTACATATGTTAATACTTTATTAACTAGTTGTCATAACAAAAGCAGCAGTATTATCATGCATATTTTTGTTCGTATTTTTGATTATTTCTAACCTACAATTCAAAATTTCTGCGCGCAACAGTTTAACTTTTCGGCCTAAATTTCAAATTACAAATTTGACGCAAAGTGTTTGGACATTTTGTTAATCTAACTTGACTTTCGTTTATTTGGACATTAACGATTTGGACATTTCATTTTGGACAATCAAGCTTTGGGACGTATAATTTTGGACATTGCCGTTTGGACATTACGGTTTTGGACATAACATCTGTGGATCCATTGCTCAAGGGACATTGTAAATGAAAAACACGGGACATAGTAAATGAAAAACACGGAAAAACAAAGGAAAACACGGATTTATTTTATTGAATTAATTTAGCCAACTCTGTTGCTTATACTTTGGCGCTATCTTACTGACTTTTCCCGGGTAAAAGTGGTCAGTTCCAAGACCAAAATTCCTTAGGTCATTATTTTGGTTGGCAATTTTTATCTTACCCATAAAGTTTTACGGAATTCTGTGGGCCCTCTATGATGAGATTCCTTAAAAAATTAACCATGTAATTTTGTGGAATTCCATGAACGGCGCTGAGAATTGCTTGCAATTTCATGGAAAAATGAAATGATGTTGCTCAAGGTATTTGGTCATGGAACTCCATGGAACACTTTAACTCTTTTAAACCAGAGTTTGCACCAGATAATATAAATAACAGAGGTGGCTCAATATTAATTCAATAAATCTATGTTTTTCCTGGTAGTAAATTTACGAAACGACGAAAAAGTAAGGAGGCTAGTAGCCTGCTTAAAAATTCGAATTTTTTTATTGCTTTAACTGCAGGAATTTTATCGATATGCATTGAGCTGCATGGGTGGATCACTAATATAGTATGAATTAATAACTTTTCCTACTTACTTGCCGCTTCTTGAGGAGCTATCACGTTGTTAGAATTACTCCAAATTCGAACTCTGAAAAGCGAGAGCTCACTTCCCACCATTAATCACACAAAAAATTAAAAGCGAAATCACAAAAACTCAGACATCTCAGTATCCTCAGACAGTACCCTCAGACTCTCAGACATCTCAGCAACGAATGTAACCAATGATCCGTTGGTGATTCGCAGAGCAATTAACTTTACTTATCATTAAAACTTGTTTGAACTCAATGAAGTTTATTATAGCTTTTAACCGCCGAATACAATATCACTATCAAAAGGATAACTGTGCAGTTCCCCCCCCCCCCGCTCGACGATATAAGTTACTTGGACGATGGTCATTAAAGCATACAAGGTAGATTTGTTAGCACTCCGCGGTTAATTTATTTAATTCAGAGGCCTGCAATTTAAAAATGCAAGACAATAGTATTTTCTTACGTAATTCCAGGCGCTGCAGTGGCGTCATTTAAGGGGCAGGGTGGGGCATTTCTCCCCAAGGAATTGAAGTCATGCTCAAAAAGGGGAAAATTACATTGATGAGGGAAAAAAAATAATAATAATAAAAAAAAAAAAGTCATCAGATTTTTGCCCCCTCAAGCCGAACTCGAAATGACGACCCTGAGGCGCTGAGTCCGGAATAGTAACGATTAATTTCATCACGTCCTGTTTTTTTTTTTTTTTTTTTTTTTTTTTTTTTTTTTTTTTTTTTTTTTTTATTTTAGAAATGTCGACTCTTATCTGAAATTTAAATAATTTTGGCTAATGAGTTGCTTATGTTATTAAACCCCCCTCCCAATAAGCAGATCTAAAAGACCTAATGAATTTAATATAAGAAAAAAAACAAAAAAAAAAAAAACAAAATAAGCAAAAATACTAAAGTGGTGAGTCGGCGCGGCGCGGCGGTTGTCTAATAATAGTCCATAACTGGTCTAGGGATCCGAAAATGTCTGGAATAACGCAAAACCTGGTCATTCGTCTTGGTAGTTAGGAAACTCGTAAGGTCAGGATCCTGACCCCCCCCCCTCCCCCAATGCATAGTGAATACAAATATTTAGTTGTATAAATTCATATACGGTGGACGGTGGTGGATCTACAGAGGGGGGGCTGTGGCAGAGAGGAGGGGCCCGAGGGGCGCGCTGTGCCCTTTCTAGATGCCTCAAAAAAGCGTGTTTTGTTCAACGGAGGGTAGCTCAAAATGAATCCTGTGACGCTTCAAACTTTAAATTTTGTACACGTGGCCACTTAAGCCCCCCCCCCCATCACCTCAGAAAAGGCAGTTTATTTAGATATCGAATGGTGTTTTGATTTGTTTAATTTGTTTAATTGATAGTACAGTACACAATGAGCCCAAAAATTCCTCTTTCACAGTAACAAAGTCTTCACGAAACAGCGATGGCGACGCCCAGACTGTAACGAAGAGGCAGGAGCAAAGTATCCGTCGAAGAAAATTTTGTAAGAAGTCAATCAACCTCCAATTCCTGAAAGAGCCTTTCATGTCATCTGATTGGTTTCCGTCTTTCCTGCGAAGTTGTTCATTTGAGCAGATATCATCCTGTTCCACGAACCATTTCTTATGCTCCTCCAATTTTTGGCGAGTCCAATCTAAAAGTTAACGTTATGAGGATTATAGAAAGGCTCTTCTCCACCTCCCTATTAGGTTATAGGTTTGTTTATAGGTTCATATAGGTTTTTTTAACGCTTCCATTTCTAACCCTCAACATTTTCGATTATTTAGGTGGAAATTGGTTACATTTTCGAGTGTTTAAGTGGAGATATGTTAGGTTGTGTGGTTCCCTCGCTCGGTTCTGTAGAGATCTCTATTCAGTTCGTTCTTTTGTAACCCAGTCAGATGGTCATAGAAACTTTAATTTGGGTTCTTCTGACATTTATCGATTTCCCCTGAACTTTTAATCACACTGAGATCACACCCTGCTTTGGGCAGGGGAACAAAAGTCTGCGGTGAATTATAGTTGCTGGGCGTCTTTTGGGCAGGGATACTGAATTCTTCGGACAGAACAATCAAAGTCTCTGGACTCTGGACGTTGGTTCCCTCGCCCAAAGACTTTGGTTGCTCTGTCCAAATATTTAGTCCCCCTACCCAAAGGACGCCCAGCCAGTATAATTCACCAAGACTTTCGTTCCCCTGCCCAAAGCTTTTTCTCAGTGCAATTGTTAGCACTAGTATCAATAAAAGTCTGGTGTGATCGTTTAAAACTTATTTAAATGTATACTCTACCGTTGGAAATAATGTGGTAAGCAACAATGATTTTCATTGAGATGAAGATTTTCCAATTTACAGAGAAAAAAGGGTAAAGTAAACGAGAAAAAACTTACCCGCGCAATCCGTCCAACTTGGTCCGTACTTGATCGGAGTTTATTCGGCGGTTCTCTTTTTAAAAAAAAATTACGGTGACGTGGAAACATCACAATCACAATGTAATTAGACCCCTTTGAAACTTCAGAGGACGCATGTATTTATCAATACTGACGTTTTTAAATCAGCTTTTTATTTTTAATTCGTGCTGTTTATTTTTTTACTGTCATTAATCTTGAACATGCCAATTAGATAACGCTTGTGAGCTGAATACCAGAAATTCTATAGAGTAATTATAGATTACGAATTCGAAGAAAAATATTTAAAATGTTGAATGTTTAAATGTAACTACGACAGACGGTTCGTAGGATAGTGTGATGCAGTTTTTTGCAGACTAGTATTTAGTCTCTTGAAAAAAACCTTTTTTTCTTCCCCCTACACATATTTCATCGCAAAACTGAATATTGGCTCAAACTGAAAATACTAATTGATCAATTATGGATAAGAGAACGGAGATAGCGCATAAGAAGAAGAAGTAGTAGAAGAAGAAAAAAAGAGAAAAAAGTTTTTACTGTCTTAATTGGTGAAAAAGAGAAATTAAATCTATAAGCATCACCGTGATATTATGTGGGATTTCCCCCAAGCCGTCTCATTTTTTCCTCGTAACCCTACCGAACTTCAATTTTTAGCAAAAATTGGTTCTTCGTCCGTTTATATTTGTCTGCTAATTGGCTAATATTATACTGTTGATTCAAGTTAGATTAGAGGTTCTGCTAGGGTTAAGTCATTCGGCGAATGATTGTTGGCATTGTACAGCTGCAAGTGGTTTTCCATTTCCTTAGGTTGGCAGCACCCAAATCATTAATATTTAAGTTTATGTAATGCTAGCTCGGAAACTTCATTCAAAAAGGCGAGGTGGGGTGGGTGCTGTGTTGGACATGAAAATCACTGCGTTCAAATACGTATTTTGCCCCCGAAATCCACGATTTTAGGGTACCCCTGGCCCTAAAACAGTGTTCAAGAAAATCTTTAAAGTACTTTAAGAGAAGTTCCGAAACTTTTGTTGCGTATTACCGAAAGTGCGTAAACGGAGGACTTTGAGCCCCACCCCCCCCCCCCCAAAATCCACTTTTATTCCCAATTAACTAGAAAATTATATCAAAAGAAGACAATACACCCTTACCAGCTTCTTCTTTCACGACCAGCAAAATATAGCTAGTCACTAAGACCCAGTAGATGGGAGCTCACAGCTGTAGCAGAACCATTATAAACACTAGGAAACGAGAATAAGCATACCACACAAAAAAAACAAAAAAACAAAAACAAAAAAATCACAAATAAGCCATCTTCCAATTAGTTGACTAGATCCTAAAATCTGCCACTGTTGTATGTAGCTTCAAACCGCTTACTTGCACTTTCACTAATCCCCAACATATCCAGGAAATTACATTCTACTTCCTCTTTTAGGTTAGAGAATGACAAAATCAGGGGAGTTACATTGCTCTCGCCGCATCCTCTATCCTTTTCTAATACATGTGTTCGAATGGGCGAATGGAAAGAATAAGAGTAATTCCTGGTTCCACTCGACAGCAGAATAAATTTGCGTTCTTATTCGTATACAATTGGTGACCAGGAAGATGAATCACAATTAATTACTCACTTTATGCTTCCGCAGGTTTTTTTGATGTTTTGTTTGTGTTCTTTTTTACAACTATAACAACTTATTCGGAAAATGACTATGCAACTCAAGGTGTATATTTCCCGTAGATTGACAGATAATGCACATACAAATATAACATTTGAATTATGATATTGATATTTCTGAAGATATAATATTAATAAAAATTAGACTTATTACATAAGCTTATCAGACTCAAAGACGTCCACTGTGCCGTCTGCATGTGACACAGTGACGTAGCTTGCAGTATGGCAAGGTTGTAGTTTGTCCATTTAAATTCGTGAAAAAGATCGAACTAGTGGGTGTTCGGTGAACACCTTCGCATTCGACCTTTTACATGGGTTTAAATGGACACCATAGAACGTTGCTAGATTGCACGCCACGCCACTGATGTGACACCATACTAGAAGAACGATGAGAGTATGGAAAGGTCCAAGATCTACTTGAAAGTTTCAGAAGATATTTTAAAAGATAACAACTGATAGCTGATTGCAGCGCTATAAGTAGTGCAAATCCGCTAGAGCTTCGTTTCTACGCGCTTTTTTGTGCTCGGTCAAAATTGGCACATCGTTTTAAGGTTTCTGATTGAGCTGCAATATAGGACATAGTTGCAACAGTCTGAAAATTTGTGTTTTTTATGAAGAAAATTGAAGTATTTGATGAGCTGAGAACAAAGATGCCTTTGGTTTCTAATTACGTCTCATTGTCCCGGAGATGAGATTTTGCCCCAAAAACATTGTTTAATGGCGGATTCCCGTAGTGACGTCACTACACTCACAATTGCAAACTTTACAAGAGTGATCTCCAAAACCGGACACTTAGGAAAAAACCATAGGCACCATTGTTCTCAGCTCATCAAGTACTATCATTTTCTTTACTTATAAAAAACCCAAAATTTTAGACCCTTGCAACTGCCCCATTGATTGTTGTGAATCAGTGTAACGTTTCCTCCGTGAATCAAATTCGGAAAAATCATAATCGTAAAAAAAACCAAAATCATATTTCAGAACTAATGTTTGAAAAACGAAGAGCCAGCTCCTTCATCCGCAGCAAACACATATCGAGAGTGCCAACGCCCAAATAATAACCATTACAGACCAATGACGGCTCGTGAAATTTGGCAACATCGGATCTTCTTCATTTAAACCTATGTAAAATAGTCGATTCTAGGTTATCATGCAATGTGCCTCGCCTTGAATCGATTATTTAACATAGGTTTAAATGAATGATAAAAAACGCGGTTGCTAAATTGTGCGAGGCGCTACTATAGTACAGACATATGCAAGGCTGCCGTTTTCAAGATTTTTAGTGGAAAGTTTCCGATTCCCTAATGATTCCACCAGAAGACAAAAAGATTACCGAGTCCAACTAAGCTGTATGAACTCACGAAAATACTCCGATCTGTAATCTTTTCGGCAACGGATGGAAACACTGTTTACTTTGAAATTTGAAATTCACCAATGATTCCATCGATTAGAAGACTCCCAAAATCATCTATGCAGATGGTAAATCTACTAGTCTTTTTTCTGCTTGTACGCAACCAAACTAGATCAAAGTTACGAAAATTATCCCATACTTCTTTCACCTAAAATTACAACCTTTCTTCGACTCAAATTCCCCTTCATATACCTCTTTATACCTAGCCACTACACTCTCTCTATACTCTTCTGTCTATCTTCCCATAGTTAAATCATTTTCACCCTCAGGAAACCCTCTACCTTAAACTTTTCTCTCCTTACCACACGCAGTGTAAAACACTGTGGATATCGCAGGCGCTTAGTTCATAAATAAATTTTGTTCCTAGCCAAGTAAACCTACTTTGTATAAGTCTTAGTAAAATAGAGATGTAATATGTTCTGTGGTTTTTGAAATAGTAGATTGAAATTGAGATTGAAATTGAAAAATAAAATATTGAGGAAATCATACTATAGAAAAGTTTCCCCTTCTGGATAAAGTTCAGTTCCAAAAAAACAGCATCCTGGTCGAACATGCCATGAAGCCTAACCCACGCGCATGCCATTTTCCCTTGTCCCATGTCCAGGGCTGCCGTTTTGCGTATAATCAATGCTATTTTTCAATTCACGATGATTCCACCGGTTGAGAAAAGATTACACAGTTCAGTTCAGTGCACGACTGTAATAAACTAAAATACTGTATCTGTAATATTATTTTTCTCAACCGGTGGATGTCGGTGACGTTAAAAACTTGCGGATATTTTAATGAATCAACGGAGTTTCCACCTATTAAGGATTGACTACAGATCAGAGTGTTTCCGTGCATTCTAGTCATACACTGAACTGAACTGTGTAATCTTTTCTCAACCGGCGGAATCATCGCGGGAATAGAAAAATAGCATTGATATACGCGAACGCCAGCCTTGCCCGTATCCCATGTCCTATGAAGGTTTATGGATAGACGGGGGTGTGTGTGTGTGTATATTGTCAGTGGCGGAGCGTTAAGTAAAGCAATAAGTGAGGCGATAGGAAGCCACCGCCTCACATGTTTTGATGGAGGAGAAAGACAAGAAATTAAAAGAATAATATATAAAGGTTCAAAAGGATATTTTTTCATATTTTTATACACCCAACTCGAAATATTGTGATTGAACGATAGTACATCCTCAGGAAGTATCTGTGGAGAGCGTATAAGAAAATGTTCCAAAGAAAAATTTCATGCATCCTCATTTGTAGCATCACCTCTACGAGCCGCCAGTGAGTGGTGTACAGGCATTAGGCAACACACACAGCGCCTTTAGTTCAGTTTCATCGACTTCAAGTTTTCTGAAGAGCCTTTCATCTCTCTTCGAATTGATGTCCGTCCTTCTTCCGAAGTCGTTCGTCCGAATAAACGTCGTCTTGCTTTTCAAACCATTCTTGTGTTGCTCCAATTTTTAAACGTCCATTCTACAATAGAAATCAAAGGATTTGTAATGATGATTAGTTCTTCGGTTTCACAAGATCTGCGTGGATTTCCCAACTTTTATAAGTGCGTGAATCTTGAATATTAAGTTACAAAGTAGCGTAATAATACACAATGGGTCTGTTGCAAACTTTTGCTTCAGTTCTAACTCTAAGCAGGGTGCTTCCTTCGTAAAATGACTTGAAAATAACCTTGATACCATTAGAAGTTTAAAATCCCTCCAAAACGTATTAAATAATTTAACAAAATTTCAAGATGACGGTCGAATAAGGAATTTGGGCTTCCTATATGCTGAGAAAAGTGATTCATCATAGAGATATCTGCAATTAGATGGGACTTTCCCATTATCACCTACGCATTTGACCGCAATCTTGTAATTTTGCTGAACGCATTTCGTGGTTTATGAGTATAGGTTTTGGAACTTTCTGGTGCTCTCCACGTTATTTTCAATGATTTTACGTATAGAAATCAACAGGGCGTCGAGAGGATTTTGGGGGCCCGGGGCAAACTGTGCATTTGGGGCCCTATTTTTTGTATCATCCTCCCAGGGGGTTCGGGGGGACACCCCCAGGTTAAGGGGGGGTCTGGGGGAACCCCTCAGGTTAGGGGGTCCGGGGGTCCTCCCCCGGAAAATTTTTAAAATCAAGCTTCTAATTGACGCAATTTTAAGCTATCTCTACTGAAAAATTCAAAACAATCACAGCAGTAGAATGTTTGATTTTTACGTTTATTTGTCACATGATGTGACAGACTTGAAGATTTTCGACACAAAAAATTCTTTGTTTCGACTTTGATTTCGAAAAATAAAAAAAAATAAAAAAAATTAAAAAGAAAAGACATTCATTTTTCAACTTTTCATTTCTCAGCCTCTTTGGCTATAATCACATTTTCACCAGTGTTGGCTGGGACGTCGAGAAAGTTCTGAAGGTTTTGCTACGAACAGTGGTGCACCTAGAAATTTGCCTTGGGGGGAGAGGGGAGGAGGGGGGGGTTGGTACGACTCAAACTCCGGGGTTTTGGGGGGTATGGAATACCCTCGGACAAGCGGGGAGTTTGGGGACCCTCCCCCGGAAAAAATTTTTCAATTTTCCTTACCTTCAAATTGAATTTTACGGTACTTTCATGTACGCAGTAAAATTGAAATGCTGAAATATATTTTCGATTTTGCTGCATGAAATCTTTGCTCTTGACTCATAATTGGACGGAGAAGAGTCAAGTGGAATGTGGTGAAGGAGCCATGGAATATTCACCGAGGGGTACACGAGAGGGGGGGGGTCCGGGGGCCCTCCCCCGGAAAATTTTTACAATTCTCCTTACCTTCAAATTGAATTTTACGGTACTTTCATGAACGCAGTAAAATTGAAATGCTGAAATATATTTTCGATTTTGCTGCATGTAATTTTTTCTTTTGACTCATAATTGGAGGGAGAAGAGCAGAATTGAGCAAAAAATTATTTGGTGTGTCCGGCAACGCCGAGTCAATCGAATTATTCGACGAATAATTCTACAATTGACCTATACCTTCCGTGTGTTTCCCTTTCCTCAACTCAGGTAGCAAACCCAGTTTTCAGTGTTGCCGGAGTCATTTCATTATTTCTGATTATTCGGTTGCCCAACTCTGGAGAAGAGTCAAGTGGAATGTGGATAAAGGAGCCATGGAATATTCACAGAGGGGGTTCAGCAAGGGGGGGCCGGCCCCCAATTTATTCGGCTCGACAACGGCCGTGAAATTACGTGGTCTCTTCCTTTTCGACCCCACTTTCAAGCACCATGCCATCAGTCACTACTCTTACTCTCTCTTTTCCCCTTTTCTTTACTTTTCATATTCCCCCTCTTCGCTTTTTTCCCTGTTTCCTTTTCTTTTTCTTTTTTTTTTTTTTTTTTTTTTCTTTTTTCTTTTTTTCCTTTTCCTTTTCCTTTTCCCCCCTCTCATGATTTGGGGGCCCCCGAAGAGCGGGGGGCGGGGCATTTTGCCCCATCAGCAAAAGCCCCCCCTCTCGACGCCCTGGAAATCAACCCTCCAAGACGCTGTAGCAAAAGCTCGTAACACAGATTTTACGTTACGGATTGAAAATTGAAGAGTGATTATATTCAAATCAGATAGGAAATGCTCTTATAAAGATTGTTGTTCTGGAGCATTTTTTCGATACCATGCGTTTCAAGCGATGAGAATTGCTTCACAATGCGGGAAAGTCAAGCACTTTACTTTGACAGGGGGTGGCGGTGGCCCGAAGAAGTAGAGGAATCGCGGGTTCCGTACTTACTGCCGCTGAAAGAGCCGACTTTTTTACTTTTGCAACAACTATATCGCTCAAGCGCGGGTAATCATGTCGTATATATGCGATCTACGGCGAAGTGCGGTCTACGGGAAACCCGTATGTTGTCTAGCCGGGAGAAAGCCGCGTGCGGACTTACGATGACGGATATTAAATTTTTTTTTAGAGTTTTTCGTCTGATTTCATAGTAATAATTTCCAAATTTTTAATCCGTAACGAAAAGTCTGTGCTGTTAAAGTTACAAAATTGTCTAAAAAGTACAGACTTAATTTCTGTATTTCTCGAGATCATCATTGGGTTCTACTCGTAATTTTACCTCAGAGAACACAAGTTTCCATAAATTTACCCTCGCAGTTATGAGCCAAAATTAAATTTGGCTCATAACTGCGAGGGTCGCTATTCCAGAAAAACGTACATTTTTTAAAACTTTGGAGAGCTGTAGATCAAAATGGGGCATTTTTGGACCCATGTTAATGGGCAAAAAGTCTTACTTTGCCCTCAAAAATATACGTGATAGAAGTTTGTACTATGACCAGCAAAAGAAAGTTACATCGTAGAAGTTTTCATCGTATATTCTCTCCGCTCAAAAAAAAACCTCAAAAAAAAACTCAAAAGCAATGGCGAAGCGTGCAATTTAGCAACGTTGTATTGTGTCCATATTTAAGCTCATGTAAAAAGTCGAATTCAAAGGTGTTCGCCAAACACCAAATAGTTCGATACTTCTCATGGATTTAAATGGACGAAATACAACGTTGCCGAATTGCGCGCTACGCCACTGCTCTAAAGCTCTTCGGAAAACAATAGAAAAATTTTGATCAAGAGCAATTTCGATGAGGGGACTTTCTTTCGCTGGCTACAGTACATTGAATTATTTACACCCTGTATTTTTACTCACCACCACATTCTGCATAAAGGGTCCTTCGCCGCCTAAGTCACTGTGTAGGACATCCTTCCCGATCAGCTCAGCCAGGTTGTTTTCAATTGGATCGTGGATCTGCATCCTTTTCGCATATTTCTCAGGAGAAGGGGAAGGAACGTTTTTAAGGCTAAGTCAATGAAGCTCGGTGTATCACTAAATGAAGGGCGTCTATCCTCTCCGTGTAAGCTTTGACGAGTATATCCATTCCAGATTTCAAATCTTTGACAGAAAGGTAAAAATGCAATTACTCATAAAACGCGATGTATCCAATGAGCTATAAACTTTAGAGTGGCAGCGGGCTGGTCCACCTTGTGCCACACAGGGTAGAAGGAATCCGGGAAAAAGCGGAATTTGGACGACAGATTCCAAGGTTTGAGGTTAAATTTTGTAGGTCGTTCGGAATTTGGCGGGAATTTGGACGGCAGATTCCAAGGTTTGAGGTTAAATTTTGTAGGTCGTTTCCGGCGATGCCCGAGTTTGTTTAAGAAACGACCGGAAACAACCTACAAAATTTAACCTCAAAATCGATTTTTACGGCAAGATGGCGGCGCCCTAGGTGTCAACAATGAACCAGCGGAACGTTCCTTAATGTGCCACTCTAAAGTTATAGCTCATTGGATGTATCTTGGATATCCTTCTACTGTACCCAATTAAGGGGTGATAGATAGTTAGGATGAAATTGAGATTATAAGATCAATGGAGCTATTGCAAACTTTTGCTACAGGCTTATTAATAGTTGATAAAGGGGTAAACCCCTGTAAAAATAACGATTAGCGCTTTAAAAAATCACAAAATCTACACTCCTAAACTCATACAATGCTTTCAAACGCTAGACCGTAATGGCGGCCGTTGCCGCCCAAATCTTATGGCGATTGTATGCTTCTTCTTCTTCTTGTGTGGTGTTACGAGAACACCTCGTGTAGATGGAGCTGATTAAAGATAGGGAAAACTCAACGTAATCAGTGGCATCGGTCGGCATTACGGTCTCTCTTTTGAAAGCATTTTGTGAGTTTAGGAGTGGATTTTGTGAGTTTTTTAGTGCGCTAATCGTGATTTTTACAGGGTTTTACCCCATCATCAACTATTAATAAGCCTGTAGCAAAAGTTTGCAACAATTTGCAAAGTATCAAAAATGTAGATGTGTGTTAAATAAACAAAGCATTGGTGGTGACTCGTGCACTTTGGCAACAATGTTTACCCTCCTTAAATGGCATGTAGAATAATCGATTCGATAGTGAAGCGGCGTTCAGGAACATTTGAATCCATTGAATTTGGCTCCATTTGAATTTGTTTCACATAAATTCAAATTGGAGGAAAAATATTGTTTCCAAATTGCACGATAGCCGCCACGGCTAAAATTTGGTGTTTTAATCGAAAAACATCTCACCCAAACGATTGAGAAACGATGGTTTCCAATCGTTAAACATAATTACTGTACCTTAACATTAGTTGAGGTATCACTTACAGAAAGGGAGGATAAAATAGAGGACATTTTTATTCGTCCTGCAGGTGTGCATCAGTTAAAAGATAGATACCAACTGCACTGATCTTTATACATACTTAAAAAGCAAGAGCTCGTTTCAGAAGAGTAGGCGCACCCAGACCATACCTAATTACCGGAAAATTTTCATTCCTTCAAATATAACAAAAATTGCCTCTGACTATAAACTTTTTATTTTGAAGCGTTCCTTACCAATAAGCTAATGTTCAAAAATTCATTGTCATAATTATTTTTTTTTTTTTTTTTTTTTTTTTTTAACATGAGAAATAATGTTGAAAAATTCAAAGTTTATTGGTTAGGTGCGCCTACACTCTCGAAACTGTACCTCTAACGTCCTTCCAAATTGACGCCCTTCGTCGCTGAGATATAGAACTAACTTAAGAAATCTGAGAGTCTCCTTAAGAGAGGGAGAGAGAGAGAGAGAGAGAGAGAGAGAGGAGGAGAGAGAGAGAGAGAGAGAGGAGAGAGAGAGAGAGAGAAGAAGAGGGTCTGAGAGAGAGTTTTCTTAGATAAGGAAACTTTTTTTTGCCGACCCTCGTTGCTCGGAGGTGGTGAGTTCGGGAAAATTTAATTTTTCCGTGGCCATTTGCTGAAATTCTATGACAAAAAATTGACATAAAACTGAAAAAAATTTCGTGTTTAACGCCGTTCTACACTTAATTTAACTTGATTAGAAAAAATAGGGAGCCTTACTCTCTGAACGACCTTTATTTAATTCATACATTGACGCCTTTTATCATCACGAAGGGCGCGCGGTACAAAAAGGTTTATAGATTGATAATTCCCCTCCAATCATTTCCAAGCTTATGAAAGAAAAGAATAACAGAGAAAAAAATGAAAGAAAAACCGTATTTGTTGCTTACCGACTGCGACTTTCAAAAATGCCTGTATTGATAATCTTGGAGGTCTATTATTAAGGACACGTAATTGTTTGCCATGTCTTTTTCCAACAGCAATAAATCTAGACACATCGTGATGTATTTCAAGTGATCCTCCATGACAAATTTATCAGGATCTGGGTAGTGTCGAATCACAGCTACGCGACCGCCATCTGCCGTCAATTTTGGCGAGATATGGAGGTGATCCCGAAAAAGCGCCATCTCTGGAGCGTTGGGGTCCCGATTTTTCAGAATGCGAGGGTATTTGTTCCTGATGGAGTAGTAGCCGTCCAATTTGGATTTGGTTTTTTCTAAGCTGAATTTATTGTGGTAGAAAAATGTTTTCAGCCATTCTCCGCCCTCGATTGGGGGAGATGCGGTTCTTTAGCAATCCAGTCTTTTAAATTTTGAACCGCTTCGTTGATTTCCTCCGGTGACGGCTCGGGAACTGGTTTCAAATAATCAAGTTCAGTCTGCATCTTGTCCCGTTTCCTAGTGAAAGGGAAAAGAAAAAACACCACATCATTCCGTACATAATTAAAAGCTTGCAGTCCCACCCGATACTCGATAGTTTCAAACGGATATTTGAGTAAAATGTGCTATATTTTTCAATTTTCTCTTTACCGATGAAAAAATTTGATCATTTAACGAATAATTTCTAAACTTCATATCCAACGGAACTTTCTTGTTGTTTTCCATCGTCCTGCTCTGAAAACATGTATTTCAATAACATCCAAAATCATGCTAGGTAGGTATTTCACTCTCCATCACAGGCGAAAGCCGAAATATTAAATATCTAGTCCATAGACACTTTGGAAATACTTTATTTATGAGTTCCAAATTTATATGTTATGGTACATTCTAGGACTTTTGAAGGAGCAACTATTTAGGTGGTCGAAAAACTCGAAGGATATCGCGTTAAATAATGAAGGTCCGGAATTTTGCATAACTTCGAAATTAAGGTAGATATTTTGAATACGGTTAGCGATTCGCGAATTCATTGTTTAGAACGTTGAGTAAGCAAAGTGTATGGTGCATTCAGTGCTACCATTTTTGATTTTTAATGCACGAGGAAAAGTTATTCGCGGTAAAACTAAAAATAGGTTTGGTTAGGTCAAAACATATCCGATCATTAGATGAAACGCTATTTATAGGCAAACAACCCGGTGTTTTTCACTAAAAATTGGCATTCGGTGGAGTAAGGGATGGCTGGGATGGGTTAGTTATAGTCGGTGACGCCGTCTCTCCCTTTCCTCGCAACTCCTCCAAACCTCCATTTTTATCGAAAAGCTTCGGTTGTTAGTTCGTCTACAATTTTCTCCTAATTAGCTATTTATACTGTTAATTTAGGTTAGGTTTCGATAGGTTCTGCGAGGTTAGGTCATGCACATTCGGAAAATGATTGATGCTGAATGCAAACATGCAGCTGCAAAATGGTTTTCCATTTTCTTAGTTGGGCAGCACCCAAATTCATCAGCATTTAAGTTTATTTCCTTTGGAGACTTCGCTCAAACTGGCAAGGTGCCATGTTTCACATACGAAAATCACTGCGTTCAAATATGTTTTATCGCCCCCAAATCCGAGATTTTTGGGTCTCCACCCCTAAAGTACTGTTCAACTGTTCAAATATAGGTATTTTAAGTACTTACTTTAAGAGAAGTCCCGAAATTGTTAGTTGCGTTTTAACAGATGATCGTAAACTAGGAATTTACCCACGAAAAACATCGACTTTTATTCCCAACCAGAAAATTGTATCAGAAGATATCACTACTTATGCCAGTGTCTTCTCCAAGACTAGCAAAGTCACTGAGCCCGAGTTCCTGGAGGTAAAAGAAAATATCACTAAGAAATAAGTCAGCTCCCAATTAAGTGGAACCTATGATCTAATACTGCGTTGGGTGTGGTCATACATATAACCGTCTCATTGCACTTAATTACTAATCACTAGCAGGTCAACGAAATTGCATTCTTCTTTATCTTTTAGAGAAGGACAAATCAGGGGTAGTTAAATTGCTTCCAACGCATCCTCTATCCTTTTCTAACACATGCGTTCAAGCGGGTGAATAGAAAGAGTAATGGCAATTCCTGGATCCACCATAGAACGGAATAAATTTGCGATCTAATTCGTAACAAATGGGAAACAAGGGAGATGGATCACAATTTTATTAATTATTCACTATATGTATGTTTGTTTTCGCAAGTTTCTGTCTTTTATATAACTAACAACTTATTCGGAAAATGACTATGCAACTCAAAGTGTATATTTTCCGTAGATCGACAGATACTGCACAATGCAAATACAACATATAAAATTTTATTTATGAATATTGATATTTCTGAATATATGAACACTAAAAATAAAACGAGAATTTTTTTAGAATAAAAAAAACGAGACTTGTTACATGCTTATCAGACAGAAAGGCGTCCAGCCGTACGCCGCGCCGTCGTTGCATCTGCACGTGACATCATACCAGAAAAAGATGATGATAGTATTGGAAAGGTCCAAGATGTACTTGAAAGTTTCAAGAGATATACATGTTAAAAAAATAACTGATACGGCGCTAAGAAATGCAGATCCGATAGAGTTTTGTTACTACGCAAATTTTGGTGCTTAGTGTAGATCGGGACATTGCTCGGTTCCCAGATGATAAGTCCAAAACATGAGAATGTCCAACACTTTTTCGTCCAAAAATATATTTTGTCCAAATCATCTTAATGTCCAACGCACTTGCGTCCATAAGACTGTAATATCCAATTATAGACAAGACCAAGTAGAAAAGTCCAAAACCTATGAATGTGAGCAAAGTAATGTCCAATGTCCAGAATTTTCTTTTTCTTTACTTGTATTCGCTTCTCTTCATTTTTTCTCCTTTAAATTGATCCACTCCGTATAGCGACTTGTGCTAATTGCTTAGTTATGCTTAATTGAATGCAGCTCCACTGAGCGGAGTCATCTTACATATGTTAATACTTTATTAACTAGTTGTCATAACAAAAGCAGCAGTATTATCATGCATATTTTTGTTCGTATTTTTGATTATTTCTAACCTACAATTCAAAATTTCTGCGCGCAACAGTTTAACTTTTCGGCCTAAATTTCAAATTACAAATTTGACGCAAAGTGTTTGGACATTTTGTTAATCTAACTTGACTTTCGTTTATTTGGACATTAACGATTTGGACATTTCATTTTGGACAATCAAGCTTTGGGACGTATAATTTTGGACATTGCCGTTTGGACATTACGGTTTTGGACATAACATCTGTGGATCCATTGCTCAAGGGACATTGTAAATGAAAAACACGGGACATAGTAAATGAAAAACACGGAAAAACAAAGGAAAACACGGATTTATTTTATTGAATTAATTTAGCCAACTCTGTTTGCTTATACTTTGGCGCTATCTTACTGACTTTTCCGGGTAAAAGTGGTCAGTTCCAAGACCAAAATTCCTTAGGTCATTATTTTGGTTGGCAATTTTTATCTTACCCATAAAGTTTTACGGAATTCTGTGGGCCCTCTATGATGAGATTCCTTAAAAAATTAACCATGTAATTTTGTGGAATTCCATGAACGGCGCTGAGAATTGCTTGCAATTTCATGGAAAAATGAAATGATGTTGCTCAAGGTATTTGGTCATGGAACTCCATGGAACACTTTAACTCTTTTAAACCAGAGTTTGCACCAGATAATATAAATAACAGAGGTGGCTCAATATTAATTCAATAAATCTATGTTTTTCCTGGTAGTAAATTTACGAAACGACGAAAAAGTAAGGAGGCTAGTAGCCTGCTTAAAAATTCGAATTTTTTTATTGCTTTAACTGCAGGAATTTTATCGATATGCATTGAGCTGCATGGGTGGATCACTAATATAGTATGAATTAATAACTTTTCCTACTTACTTGCCGCTTCTTGAGGAGCTATCACGTTGTTAGAATTACTCCAAATTCGAACTCTGAAAAGCGAGAGCTCACTTCCCACCATTAATCACACAAAAAATTAAAAGCGAAATCACAAAAACTCAGACATCTCAGTATCCTCAGACAGTACCCTCAGACTCTCAGACATCTCAGCAACGAATGTAACCAATGATCCGTTGGTGATTCGCAGAGCAATTAACTTTACTTATCATTAAAACTTGTTTGAACTCAATGAAGTTTATTATAGCTTTTAACCGCCGAATACAATATCACTATCAAAAGGATAACTGTGCAGTTCCCCCCCCCCCCGCTCGACGATATAAGTTACTTGGACGATGGTCATTAAAGCATACAAGGTAGATTTGTTAGCACTCCGCGGTTAATTTATTTAATTCAGAGGCCTGCAATTTAAAAATGCAAGACAATAGTATTTTCTTACGTAATTCCAGGCGCTGCAGTGGCGTCATTTAAGGGGCAGGGTGGGGCATTTCTCCCCAAGGAATTGAAGTCATGCTCAAAAAGGGGAAAATTACATTGATGAGGGAAAAAAAATAATAATAATAAAAAAAAAAAAGTCATCAGATTTTTGCCCCCTCAAGCCGAACTCGAAATGACGACCCTGAGGCGCTGAGTCCGGAATAGTAACGATTAATTTCATCACGTCCTGTTTTTTTTTTTTTTTTTTTTTTTTTTTTTTTTTTTTTTTTTTTTTTTTTATTTTAGAAATGTCGACTCTTATCTGAAATTTAAATAATTTTGGCTAATGAGTTGCTTATGTTATTAAACCCCCCTCCCAATAAGCAGATCTAAAAGACCTAATGAATTTAATATAAGAAAAAAAACAAAAAAAAAAAAAACAAAATAAGCAAAAATACTAAAGTGGTGAGTCGGCGCGGCGCGGCGGTTGTCTAATAATAGTCCATAACTGGTCTAGGGATCCGAAAATGTCTGGAATAACGCAAAACCTGGTCATTCGTCTTGGTAGTTAGGAAACTCGTAAGGTCAGGATCCTGACCCCCCCCCCTCCCCCAATGCATAGTGAATACAAATATTTAGTTGTATAAATTCATATACGGTGGACGGTGGTGGATCTACAGAGGGGGGGCTGTGGCAGAGAGGAGGGGCCCGAGGGGCGCGCTGTGCCCTTTCTAGATGCCTCAAAAAAGCGTGTTTTGTTCAACGGAGGGTAGCTCAAAATGAATCCTGTGACGCTTCAAACTTTAAATTTTGTACACGTGGCCACTTAAGCCCCCCCCCCCATCACCTCAGAAAAGGCAGTTTATTTAGATATCGAATGGTGTTTTGATTTGTTTAATTTGTTTAATTGATAGTACAGTACACAATGAGCCCAAAAATTCCTCTTTCACAGTAACAAAGTCTTCACGAAACAGCGATGGCGACGCCCAGACTGTAACGAAGAGGCAGGAGCAAAGTATCCGTCGAAGAAAATTTTGTAAGAAGTCAATCAACCTCCAATTCCTGAAAGAGCCTTTCATGTCATCTGATTGGTTTCCGTCTTTCCTGCGAAGTTGTTCATTTGAGCAGATATCATCCTGTTCCACGAACCATTTCTTATGCTCCTCCAATTTTTGGCGAGTCCAATCTAAAAGTTAACGTTATGAGGATTATAGAAAGGCTCTTCTCCACCTCCCTATTAGGTTATAGGTTTGTTTATAGGTTCATATAGGTTTTTTTAACGCTTCCATTTCTAACCCTCAACATTTTCGATTATTTAGGTGGAAATTGGTTACATTTTCGAGTGTTTAAGTGGAGATATGTTAGGTTGTGTGGTTCCCTCGCTCGGTTCTGTAGAGATCTCTATTCAGTTCGTTCTTTTGTAACCCAGTCAGATGGTCATAGAAACTTTAATTTGGGTTCTTCTGACATTTATCGATTTCCCCTGAACTTTTAATCACACTGAGATCACACCCTGCTTTGGGCAGGGGAACAAAAGTCTGCGGTGAATTATAGTTGCTGGGCGTCTTTTGGGCAGGGATACTGAATTCTTCGGACAGAACAATCAAAGTCTCTGGACTCTGGACGTTGGTTCCCTCGCCCAAAGACTTTGGTTGCTCTGTCCAAATATTTAGTCCCCCTACCCAAAGGACGCCCAGCCAGTATAATTCACCAAGACTTTCGTTCCCCTGCCCAAAGCTTTTTCTCAGTGCAATTGTTAGCACTAGTATCAATAAAAGTCTGGTGTGATCGTTTAAAACTTATTTAAATGTATACTCTACCGTTGGAAATAATGTGGTAAGCAACAATGATTTTCATTGAGATGAAGATTTTCCAATTTACAGAGAAAAAAGGGTAAAGTAAACGAGAAAAAACTTACCCGCGCAATCCGTCCAATTTGAAGGAATGAAAATTAAAAATTTGTCAAAGATGACTGTCTAGGTGCGACATGGCACTTCTGAAACGAGATCTACCTTCCAATTTCAGTCTGATGTCCACTTTTGGGGAAATTCAAATGTGAAAACAATAAGAAATAAGTGAAAAATCGATTTTCGTTTCGAGAGGGGGGGGGGATGCGAGAATCCCATGAAGATAGGGAGTTCATGGACGTAGAAAGAGGACAACAGGGAACTGGTGTCAGGAGCTCAAGTTTTTGGAGGGAGGCTGTATTTTTCGGGGGGGGGGACGCTAGAACTTTTTTTTTTAGTTACACGGAGAAAAAAACTTCGGTTCATATAGAACACCGAGGGGGTTTGGTTCTAGTAACCGAAGTTTTCAGTTGTGATTACCGAACTTCAGTTAGGAGTACCGAAGTGGTTCAGTAGGAATGAAATGTGAGTCATAGTATTAGTCAAACTTACCGAAACCTTCAGTACTCCTAACTGAAGTTTGGTACTCACAACCGAAAACTTAAGTTACTGTAACCGAACACTTCAGTGTTCCATATGAGCCGAAGTTCAGTTCTCATAACAGAATTTTATTTTCCTCCGTGTATGCCACTGGACTTTCCCCTTCCTTCGAAATTCAAAACCTGGAAGAGGAGAAATCAAAGGCGAGGAACTTACCTTTGCAGTCAGCCCAAATGGGCCCTTCACCACCTAGATCGCTGGGTAAATCCTTTTTATCAAACATCTCGAGGAATCTATCATGTGAAGCTGTGTTCACAAGGACCCTGGTGGCATATTTTTCAGGGGCTAGTGGAATAAGTGTTTTCAAGACTACTCCTATGAAGCTTGGAACATTCAATAAGTGCATGACTTCGATTCTCTCTGTGTATGTTTTGCTAAGAATTTCCATTCCTGCTTTCGCACCTACCAAACAAAATGACAGCACAAAATAAGAAAACCGGTGGTGGTAGTTGTAATCTGGTTTATCATTTGTTAAAAACCCGTGCATAGCTTTATTTTATCTTTCAAACAATCATGACATCTTCAAGTTTTGATCAAATGTGATCATTCTCAGCAGTGGCGTCGCGTGCCATCTGGCAACAATGCAACTGATCCATTTAAACTCATTAAATATATCGAATTTTCCTTGTGCACTGTGCACCCCCTGAATTCGATATTTTACATGAGTTCAAATGGATAGAATACGTTGTTGCCAAATTGCACGCGACGCCACTGATTCTCAGCTCGAACAATAGAAGCGTTGGAATAAATAACGGGGTAAGCGTCATTAGACGTTGAAAAGATTGTGCAGTTGTTTTTTCGTCAAACAGATTACTTATGACGTCCAGTGAAACGAAATTTTTAAATTAAAGTTCTCTCATAATGAATGATTTTTTTCCAGAAAAAAAAACCACATTTGGTTAACACACTCAGTATTTTAGATAATCAAGGAGAATATGCATACTCTTTGCAACGACTAATAGTGCATACCTCATTATATATTTCAACGCCGCAATAGCAAACAGGCTGATCTTTCGCTAGCTTGTTTATAGTCTTGAAGTTACAGTATGAATACATGGGCGGATCCAGCGATCTGGCAACTGTGTATTCTTCCCATTTGAATGCGTGAGAAACAATCGATTAGTCAAGGGGCCATGGCCCCCTTGAGAATCGATTCTTCCTCGTGCGTTCAAATGGGAAGAAAACATGGTTGCCATATTGCTGGATCCGCCCTTGTATGAATATCGGTACTTTTGAGACACCCTTTGAATATTGAGGAACCGAAAAAATGACCTTTTTGCGCTAAAACGATTAACATAAGCAAATCAGAAAGAATGATCAGACCGTAGAGCTCCAGCTCAGCAAATTCTCACAATATTGAATTATTGAACTCCCAATTTGCACATTCCTCTTTTTTGGCCATGGATTTCGGCCATTTGAGGCAAGAGATAGATTATTTTTCTTTTTTTTCCAAACCCTTGAATAGGCTAGGTTTTTGCTATACTTACAAAGAAGATTTTAAGCGGTGTAACTTCTAGAATCTTGCAGTTTCAAAAAAATAGGCGATACATCTAAGGTGTTGCACAAATGCACATATTATGATGCTTCTTTTTCCAAAGACCTTCGTTGCACACTTTTGCTTCAGGTGATTAATGGGTCGATACAGATATAAACTCCTTGAAAAATAACGATTATTGCACTACTAACTCACGATATTCACTCCTGGGCTCATAAAATGCGTTTACATCAAAGATACGGCATTAGCTATCTCGCCAATGTTAAATTTTGACATGCGCCTTCATTGCGAAAACCGAGCTAAAACACATACACTGCCCCACGTTTTTTTTTTACGTTTCGGCGAGCGAGAGACGTGCAGGCGGGGTGGGGGTTGTAGGCCAGCCGACTCCTCCCTCCCCCCCCCCTTCCCACGTCTCTCACTCGCCGAAACGGAAACAACCCGTGGGCAGGGTATGTGTTTTAGCTATGAAGGCGCTCAACAAGATTTTAACTAGTGGTTTTAACTAGGTCATTTTTTTTTTAATTTTATCACTCGTCCAGTGCTGGGAGGGAAGATTCACAAAATAACTAACCGTCACCATTATATGAGTGATTAACAGCCGATTAATGGCACCGTGACACTTGGTGACACCGGAGCCGAAGAAAATTACTTCTCTGATTGGTCACTTCTTTATGGAGTGACAGTACATTATTATAGATTGAAATCTACCATTCTTATTGTTACTTGTTAGTGCCCAATACTGCCATTGTTTGTATGCTTGAAAGCATTTTATGAGTTTAGGCGTAGATTTTGTAAATTTTTAGTGCTACCGATCAATTGTGTACCGCGCAATTTGGCAACGTTGCAATGTGTCCAATTAAACCCACGAAAAAGGATCGAATTATAGGATGTTTGGTGAACACTTTCGCATTCGACCTTTTTCGTGGGATTGAATTGACACATTCCAACGTAGCCGAATTGCACGATACGATACGCCACTGGATAACATTGTTATTTTTTGAGGTTTTTATTTGCATTGACCCGCAAATCCCTTGCACAGCAAAAATGCGCAACAGCCCCATTCCAATGGTTCAGGAAGAAAACAATTATTTTCCAAAATATTCCCCCCCGAAACCTAGGCCTTCTCTCAAATTTTTGAGCGGAAGTGGAGAATACCTCTCCTACCGCCGCGGCCGCGCCGCTGCTAAATAGCAGAGTTGGACAAATAGACGCGAAATCGATTACACGATTACTTACTGGGTAAGTGGTAATCGTCAAACCGTTGGATGGTAATTAAATGCACTATTCACAACTAAATGGTAAACTTTAGGGTCTTTTCGATTTGATCAAATTCTACAGCAACTAATACGATGGATAACTTGTAAAAATCAGCCCTGATTATCATAGAATCACCCTCCGAATAAACGACGATTACGATCACTTCGTAATCGTGTAACCGATCACCCAGAGGCGGACTGGCCCCCAAATTCGGACCGGGAAACCAACTTTGGACTGGCCCATAGGGGGGGGGGGGGGGAGAGACCCCCCACCTAGAGGAGGGGGGGGTCTCACACCCCCCCCCCCCCCCGAGAAAATTTTGTCATTTTCACAGTTAAAAACAACAATCTGAAGCATGTTTGGGTCATTAATTTCATTATTATATGATCGCTGACTCTCTGCGTTTTTGCAGGGTTGAGACTGCCATTTTATCTTAGTGACGATAGAAAAGCTTGCATAATCAGAACATATTTCTGAAATATTTCCTCTCTACCTTCGTTCCAGCCCTAATGAAGCGAATCATCGGCCCGGCCCGGTTAGACCCACATAAAACGAATGATAGGCCCACCCCGGCCCCACCCGAATTTATCGAATGACAGGCTTGGCTCGTCCCGGCCCGGCTCAAACGTTTTGAGTAACCGGCCCGGCCCGGCCCTGAAATATCGAATGATCGGCCCGCCCGGCCCGGCCTTAAAAAATCGAATGAATGATCAGCCCGGTCCGGCCCTAAAAAATCGAATGATAGGCCCGGCCCGGCCCGGCCCGGCCCTAAAAAATAGAGTGATCGGCCCGCAGCCCAAATTTACCAAGTACAAATACATGCCCGGCCTCACTTTTATCTTTTTCTCTCTTTTTTCCTTCTTTTTTCTTCCTCTCTCTCTCTTCTTTTTTCTTCCTTTTTTTCTTCCTTTCTTCCTTTCTTTCTTCTTTTTTTCTTCTTTTTTTCCCTCCCACGATCCAACCGGCCCTAAAGGGCCGCGGCCGGGAAATTTCCCTTTGTCCTGGTGGGCCAGTCCGCCTCTGGATCACCACCCCCATTTGCCCAATAGTAACCAACAAATAGTGCCCAACTGCTTAATAGTAATGATGGAAAAAAGTAAACATTTCATTCTTACCAGAAATAAGTCTGAGGAAATGCTTGTAGGTGAAGTTCTGCATATCAATCAACACCACATAGCTCGTCAGCCTGTCTTTTTCTAAGAGGAGCAGATCCATGGTCATTATTAGGATTTTAAAGTAACTATCCCCTTGAAACTTGTCCACCGTATCCAAGTCATACTTCATTAGAATCAGGCGAGTTCCGTCCGACTTGACTTCACTCGCGAGACTTGAGAGGCACGAATAGTCAGCTACCCACGGAGCCAAGGGATCTCGATTTTTGAGAATGTGAGGATATTTATTCCTCAGCGAATAGTAGTTCTCTAGTTTGAACTTCGTCTTTTCCAGACTGAATTTATTGTTGTAGAAGAACGTTTTCAACCATTCGTCGTCATCGATATTCGGCAAGTGAGGTTCTTTGACCATCCACTCCCTTAAATTTTGTACGGCCGCTTTTATTTCCTTCTCGGGGGGTTCAGGGACGATATCCAAAAAAGCACGATTTTTCAGGGGCGACATATTGTTAAGTTCCTATAGGGGATGAGGAAAAATGAAATTTGAGACTAGAGATGTACTGAATATCTAGTTTAGGATTGCTACGTTATTTCAGTTATAATTTGCAATGGAGCTGTTGCAAACTTTTGCTACAGGCTCATTAATAGTTAATTATGAGGTAGATCCTAATGAAAATGACGAAAAATGCACTATAAAGTCACGAAATCTACTCCAAAACACATAAAATGCTTTCGAATGGCGGTGATTACCAGCTTTTGCATTGGGTTTTCCTTATCTCAATAAGTTCCATCTTCACGAGGTATTCTCGCGACACCACAAAAGATGAAGAAGAAGACGCATGCAATTGCCATAAGATTTAGGCGGTAATCACCGCCATAACTGTCTCGCGTTTGATAACATTTTATGAGTTTGGGTGTGGTTTTCATGATTTTTTAGTGCACTTTGTGTCATTGGCGGATCCAGCAATCTGACAACAGAGTATACACGGAAAAAAAACTACGGTGAAAATAACCATACGGATACCTGATTTTGGCACCTGCTAGATCTTATGGTAATGTTAACCAGAAGTATACTATGTTTTGACTAGGTACTAGGTGATGTTACCTGATTACATGTCAAATTTACTCAAAGTATCGGTAAATGTACCATACTTCTGGTCAAGTTTACCATAACATCGAGCAGGTGCCAAAATCAGGTATCCGTATGGTTATTTTCACTGATCTTTTTTTCCGTGTATGCTCTCCATTTGATTGCATGAGAAATAATCGATTTGTGATGGGGCTGTAGCCCCTCCAAGAATCGATTGTTAATCATACATTCAAATGAGAGGAATGCGCAGTTGCCAGATTGCTATGAATCTGCGTATGCTTTGTGTCATTTTCATTGAGCTTTACACCTCTCAATCCACTATCAATTAGCATGTAGCAAAAGTTTGCAACAGATCCATTACATGATTGAGCTACGTACTATTACTCGAAAAATGCCTTTCACTTGTTTTGCAACCAGGTCGACAATTTTCAACGTATGAATAATTCCGACTCGGTTCAGTACCCTGCCATGCCGCACGGGTCGTATCAATTCGAATGGAAGGGGTGGATCATTTGCGCTTCGGATGTCTAGACAATTCATCGCAGTGACATTTCTCCTCGAGGAAATTTTGCCGCTAGGACAGTTTATCGCCTAGAAATGAAAAACAAATCGTTCCCTTCACACTTTACCCAGCCAAGACTAGTCATCAGTTTAACCCTTTGAGGGGCAGTGGCTAGTGCCACTAGCCACCTTTTATTTATTTTTTCCTGAGCTTATGAGATAGTGGCTATTGTTACTAGCCACTTTTTTTGGTTTGTAAGATGTTCTAAAATGGGGAAAAAATATTTTCCTCATGGTAGCACAGCGGTAAACATTATTTTTAGACCAGGTAAATGTTGACATTTTGAGATTTTCCCTCCAAGGCAGACCGGCCCCCACTAATATAGTGATATTTTGTTTTCTAGAAGGTTTAGGCAAATTTTTATGGCAGATTATGAATCTTGAAAATATTTTGAACAATTTGAAGTACTAGTGAGTAAAATTTGCTGATTTTGTAATATAATTACAAGCGTTAGAATAAGGTGGCTAGTTCCACTAGCCACTGCCCCTGAAGGGGTCAAACAGTGATGCATTGTCTATTTTCAAGTTTTTCGCCTTTTAGAAGGAATTTTAGGGCTCAGATAAGACATTCAGAGACTTATTGTAACTTAAACAACCTATTAACATTCTAAATTCTTGAATTCAGCCAATAATAGGCCTCGGAGAATAATTGAAGCAACATCGTCGTTTACAGCATTGTATACAGCGTTTTGCCGCTTTACAGCATATTTTGGATTTTTTTCGGTACTTGCATGAAGAATGTAATTGTTTTATTCTATTTATATTATCTTTATCGTCTAGAAAACAACTTGAAAAAAGAAAAAAGTCACATCTTCTGTTGCAACAGAGCCAATAATCACTTTTTAGCGCAGCTCGCAGCAAAAATGTTGCTCTGCCACACAATGAATTTGGATTAACTTCAAAAGTTACAATTTTTTGGGGTAAACTCTACTGAGCAATTTTGTTTTCCATAGTGTAAATAACAATTTTATGATTTTTCTAGATTTTTTGGTGCGCCGCAAGATGTCTAAAAAGTTAATTTTAGTCGATAATAGGTCAAAAAGTGCCATTTACGCGTTATTTTCAAGACTAAACCATGTTTAAATAAGTTTCTTGACTGTGTTTACAATTTTTTCTCATAAATAATTGTTTGATTGATTGATTCTGACTTATAGTTGTCATTGTTTGGCCCTTTAAAATTAATTTAAACCTGATTTTCGAAAAAAATGTGGTAACCAAATTTTCTAGCCCTTTGAGGGGCAGTGGATAGTTACACTAGCCACCTGTTTTCTCCTATACTAGTATATGGAATTGCATGAAAATTTTTTTGGGGTCTATTTTTACCCCCAGGAACCTAGAAATGCAAAAAAATTTGGAAAAAAATGATTTTCCTTAATTTGCCCCTCAAAGGGTTTTAATGTGGGCCGCGGGCATGTTAAAAAAGTTAATAATCGAATAATTTAAAAAAAAAAAAAAAAAATGCGATTTATTTGTCTCCCTTTTTCAGAAATTTATATCGTGAAGAATGTAAAATTAAGTTTGACAAATGAAATGAAAACTATAGCTCAGATGTTGGTTTATAGAGCTAACTGCAATACAAGTGGCCCTCTTGAGATTCAGGAAATATTTTCACTTTTCACCGTCGGCTTTTCTATTTTAAATAAATTATAAATTTTAAATCAAAATGGGAGGGGGATCACAGTTATTTAAAGATTAAGTCGATAAACTAAACATTAAATTAAAATAAAAACGAAAACATCAAAAATGTCGAAAATTGAAAAGCGCGGTTTGAAGACTCCAAAAATACCCTGAGGCAGTTGGGGAAATGGGAATCGATTACCGATGACCAAATCCGATTACTGTAATCGTAATCGTACCACGGTTACTGGTAATCGTTCAGCAAAATTACGGTTACGATTACAGTAATCGTAATCGTAATCGCTCAACAATTACTGGTAATCGTCAAAACAAATACGATTACCGGTAATCGTCCAAAAAAAATTACGATTAAGATAACGATTACTGTATTCGTGATCTTAATTGTTCAACGATTACCGGTAATCTTCCAGACAAATACGATTACGATTACTGTAATCGTAATCGTAATCGTAATCACTCAACGATTACCGGTAATCGTCATTGAAAAACGATAACTAATGAAGTTCTTTCTGAGGGGAAAATGAATTTTCCGCTGTTCATATAACCCTCTCCCTTCAGGATCCCCGGAAAAAGTGTTCCAAAATGCGAGCCTCCGCGACCAAAATTCCGTATCCCAGTTTGGTAATCGATTATTGCCAGTAATCGCGATTGCCGTAATCGATTACTAGCCACTTCGGTAATTGATTACTCTACGTAATCGATTGCTCCCAGTAATCGCAAATCCCGGGATCGATTAGTAATCCAGCTCGGTAATCGATTACTCTAAGTAATCGATTACTCCGAGTAATCACGAATCCCAGGATCGATTAGTAATCCAGCTCCGTAATCGATTACTCTAAGTAATCGCGAATCTCGGGATCGATTAGTAATCTAGCTCGGTAATAGATTATTCTATATCAGTGGCGCACCGAGAACTTTAGTTTGGTGGGGGGTTTCACCGCAAATTTTTCATTTTCTGAGGCCTTGGTGGGGGGGGGGGGGGGTGAAAGCAATTTTGGCCGAAGATGACCTTTTTTAGAGCAAAATCTTGATGCTTAGGGGAGGTTTTGACCCTAAACCACCCCCTTCGGTGTGCCACTGCTCTACGTAATCGATTACTCCCAGATTACCGTAATCCATTGAGTAATGTAATCGCGAAAAGTTCTCGATTTATCTCAACTCTGCCCTGAGGGAGTGTTGCGGCTTTTCCAGGCCTGCATGAAACCAGGTGTATGAAACCGGCGATGGATTGTACTAAAGATGAACTACACAGAACTTTCTCAATTGTCCGGCGGGGAATCGGCCGCGATAAATTTTCCTACATTCGCGCTTCGATGCGTTACATCAAAACAATATACAGATCCAATGATGAAGGTCCTTGTATCAATAGGACTCTGGAAAATTTAATGAGACCCACACTCCTTCCCTTTCAAGCAAACATTTTTGAAAGTAATACTCTAAGTAATCGATTACTACTCCGAGTAATCACGAATCCCAGGATCGATTAGTAATCCAGCTCGGTAATCGATTACTCTCAATAATCGCGAATCTCGGGATCGATTAGTAATCTAGCTCGGTAATAGATTATTCTACATCAGTGGCGCACCGAGAACTTTAGTTTGGTGGGGGGTTTCAGACTGTATTTCATCATTAGACCTAAACACCTCGTTCTGCAAAACGCATCGAATCGCAGAAAAAACCCCTGTCATACGGATCGATCAATATGATCAATGCCATGAAAAAAATGATAACTTGGCAGATTAATTACTAAACTTCCGTGGCCCATTTTTTTAATACTTGACTTTGTAAACGTACATTTCTCTCTCAAACGCTGCCTCTATGTAATAAGTCAGATCCCACTGATCAGACTTGTTCCGCGACTTTTTGCTCCTATTTTCCTTGTATTGCCTGTTTTCCTTTATTTTTTATTCCTTTTTTAATTTGCTATTCTTTTTTATTAATATTTGTCTACTCAATAAAATTATTTTGGACATCAGACGATTTTGCATCATGAGCCGCTTCCATTACTTGTGCGTCATTCCATACTGTCTATTCCAAAATTAATAGTTCCTACTTGTATGTTAACGAATGACTGCAGATTAAAAATATAAAAATAACAATGAGGCAGTTGCTAAGGTCTAAGGTTTGGTGTTTTTAGTAAGCAAGTGAAAAGAGTCGGTTGGCCATAAAGTAGGGTGCCTTAATTGGTCCGTTTCTAAGTTCTCTGCGTTCACGAAGCGCGATTTTGGCCCAAAAATATTCCGCATGAAATCAAAAATGGGAATTTTGAGTTGTACCGTCACAACTAGCTCGATTTTTTGCATGTTTTTACGAGTTTCACTCCGAAACTTTGATACGGACGGAGAAAAACCAATTAAACCTTATTGTTTACTTTCAATTTTGTCAAAAAGAACACAAAAACTCAGACCCGCACATACTACTTATGCCTCATTTGTTGACGGGAATAACGAGAGAATAATAAACAACGAGCTTTAGCGATAGAGAGTATTTGTGGTGCGTGATATTTAAACTTGACGAATGAAAAAACGATGAAAAAATGAAATGAAAATGAAAAAATGTCTTATGTGCGTTTTTCACACAGACTCGGTTTGTTTGTCTCATACTCTTTAACTTTTAGTTTTTTTAAAAAAAATTGTGATAAATACATTTGAAATTGGTTTTGAACGAAAGTGCAAGTGTTTTAGAGTGGCTATCTGGACATAGACATCGACATACATACTCTGACTCATAATGGAAACTATAGCTAAATTTTCTCACCTGGATAGTTACACTCACATTCTTTGTCCAGATAGCCACTCTAGAGCTCGTTTCAGAAGTGTAGGCGCACCTAAACAATAATCTTTGGCGACTTATCAACTTTTCTTCGTTTAAATCAAAACAATACTTGCCCATGTACGACTTAATTGTTTTGCTTTTAAAGTCTTTCTTGATAAAACGTGAACACTCGACCTCATTTTCTTTCATTTTCATTGAGTAATATCATAAATAATGTTGACTTTTTCCAAAGATTATCGGTCTAGGTGCGCCTAGACTTCTGAAACTACCTTTAAACACTTGCACTTTTGTTTGAAACCAATTTCTACTGGTTTAATTACTTACAGTTTTTGATTTGAGGTTAGAAAAGTGAGGTAAACAAACCAGATTCAGATCGTTCATGCTGTCACACTTTGAGATAGGACTTAAAACAAGTTTGTATCAGCCTCTCTTTCACTATAGCTCGTTGATAATAACACACAGAACGGAAACTCCCATAAGAGCCAATGGAAGCAAGTTTGGAATTTAACGGCACCAATAGGCAACGCTGTGGTCCTATATCCCAACATGGCGGACGTTTGTGATTTGTGTTGAAACTCATTTATTTCTGTAAATTCTGGAAAGAAATCTTAAGTTTCCGGCCTCACTTTTATTCTATTGGCATTTCAGAATGAAAATTTCGCGGATCATGTCCTTTATTTTTTTTTTTTCGCACGCGAATCCAGATGTAAACATCCTATATCCCAACATGGAGGACTCAAAATGAATTTGCTTCAAAATCCGACAGAGTATCCGTTCTGATTGTATTATTCTGTGATAATAAGTGATTCGTTTCAAAAAAATTATTCTGTAAGGCCACTCAAGAGTAATATTTGCCCAAAACTGAAATGAACTTTAAAAAGGTATTATAAAATATAAAGAAGCGTACGTATAGGTTTTCAATATTTGCTATGGGTCTCAAAAAAAAAACAAAAACAAAAACAAAAACAAAAACAAAAACAAAAACAAAACAAAACCAAATTGCAAAACATACTCACTCCACTCTTTTGAAATGCAGAATGTATGACGTCTTTGATATCGTCCAAGCAACGAAAATAAATCAATTTTTGCTAAAAAAAAAAAATCAATTTTTGCCCAAAATAATGAAATTGCACGAGACAAGTGTAAATTCACGCAACTGCAAGATATTGTGTGGCACTGTGTCACTGTGTCTCAGCGAAAAGTCGACACTGTATCTGGCTGAGGTTCGGTGGTATATGTACGAGGTGTGATCAAAAAGAAACCGAACTTTTTCCACTGTGTGCAGAGAAATAATCCAATCAACGTTTCCTTGGTTTTAACTGATATAGCTAATAATCTGACAAACACGCTGGTTTTCACGGATTTGAATTATCTTTATTTGTTAGGCCGCAATATTGCTTTGAATATAGGGTGTTTCTGTACAATCTGCGATGAGCGTTATCATGCTGGAGAAACCACAAATTTTCGGCCCACAGTTCTGGCCTTTTTCGGCGCACATTTTCTCGAAGTCAACGCAAAACATCATTGTAATAATAGCGATTCACACAGGACTGCCGTTTTGCGGATCTTTAATGGTATTCTACAAATCATCAGTGATTTAACCGGTTGAAGGAAAGATTACTGATTTAAGTATTTCGTAAGCCACTTTGATACTTCTTAACTGATATTTGTTATCTTTGCTGCAACTGGTGAATCACCGGTGGTTTGTGGAATGTCATTAAAGATCCGCAAAACGGCAGCCCTGGATTCACAGTCTGATTGGGGTAAAAACTCGTGATGGATGACACCTCGCGCATCAAAAAAAACTGTCAACAGAACCTTCGCTTTTGTTCTGATTTGGCGATTTTTTTTGGCCTAGGGGCCGACCGGTCGCGACCTTTCAACCCACTGCGACGACTGAGCTTTTGTCTCTGCATCATACCCATAAACCCATGATTCGTCGCCTGTAACAATTTTATTTAAAAAACTTGCATCGACATTTGAGCGCTCCAAAAGCTCTTGACTGATTAAAACTCTGTTAGCTTTTTGATCTTGAGTCAGTAACCGCGGGGAACCCACTTTGCTGCAACTCGCACGAGTTTTTACCCCCCCCCCCCCCAATCAGACTATAAATCGCCATTATTACAATGATGTTTTGTGTAGACTTCGAGAAAATGTGCGCCGAAAAAGGCTAGAACTGTGGGCCGAAAATTTGTGGTTTCTCCAGCATGATAACGCTCATCGCAGATTGTACAGAAACACCCTATATTCAAAGCAATATTGCGGCCTAATAAATAAAGATAATTCAAATCCGTGAAAACCAGCGTGTTTGTCAGATTATTAGCTATATCAGTTAAAACCAAGGAAACGTTGATTGGATCATTTCTCTGCAAACAGTGGAAAAAGTTCGGTTTCTTTTTGATCACACCTCATATATCCAATTAATGTAAATCCTATGCAATGTTTTTTTTTTTTTCATGGAAAATAAGCAGCCAAAAAAACCTTGATGAGTTAGAAAGAGTTAGCTAGAAAGTGGTGGATGGAACTATATGGAGAAAGAAAGAGAGAGAGAGGGAGGGAGGGAGAGAGAGAGAGAGAGAGAGAGAGAGAGAGAACAACTTAAAGTTTGAGTGCGCTTTCCGTTTTTATTCGAGCATTTTTTTTGGTCTCTTATATGTGTAGTTATATTTACATAAACTTTTTGCTTTTTGGTAGTATTTAACATCGAATCACTAATGGCCAATGAAACTATCTACCGTTACTGGCTAACTTAACTCACTCCTAACACGTATTAAAAGTTGGATACACCGATACAATGCCGGATATAAGCTGGATTTTTACATATAATTTAAGAGTCTATTTTTCCATAAAGCTTTTAAACTATCTTAAATTGTAGATGATTTTCAGTTCCTAATTTTTTGCCGCTAAACTCGTCAGTTCTGCCCTCTGCACGATGCAGTATTATTCCATTTTATGGGGGTTTCAGGCCACTTATTATTACCTTTCTGAATCAACGTAGAATGTGCCATGTACCTTGAAAAAATGCAAACCTAAAATTGCCAGAGCAACAATGTGATTTACAGTCGATTTTAGCTCAAATGAGATTCTGGTTTTTGGTTTGTAATAATAGAGTACCCGTGTGAAGTTCAATTTAGGTTTCAAAATCGTCCCAAGCGATATGGTCATTTTAGAGAAATAAGGCACAATTTTTCCCAAGCGGCATTAAAATATACTTTGAACTTTTCTTAAAAATGCAAAAACTTTGTAGATGATTCATAGTTCAATCGACCTCTAACTTTCTAAAGGAGCCTTTTAGATCATTTATTTGCTGGTTGTCATCTTTTCGACGAAGTTCTTCATTTGTGCTGATGTCCTCCTGTTCCTCGAACCATTTCTTATACTTGTGATACAGCGACCTAGTTGATTCTGTGAAAAAACGTAATGAAAAAATAAAGTCAGATTTTTGGTTCCCCTATTGTTAAGCGATTCTTTTTAAACCTTTTAAATCTTAGTTTCAAAATTGCAAGTCGCAAATTTCAAAATTACGAATGATTTTCATCAAATTTGTTTTACACTGGAATTGGCTATAGTTGCATGAATGTTTAAAAACTTCAATGCGCTTTACTTTTCTAAGATTTTTGTCTCGTGGTAAACGGAGGTAGCTCAAAAACAGACTTGTGCTATACCCACAATTATGCAATGGTACCGCAACAGAGGTGTATCGATTTGCAAGTTAAGATTGTGATATTTTGGGATGATTTGTTTTGAAAATTAGGATCTCGTCAGAATAACACAGATGCTTAACTTTTCAACGATGTATTTGACCACATCATAAGGAAATTTCAACCTTGCCCCCTCCCCACAACCACCGGTTTAAATTCAAATTAACAGCTCATGTCTCATGTCTTTAAACTGTCATTGCTCAGATAATTTCAAATTGAAATGGGAAATTAAAGCAATGAGAAAATAAACTATTATAAATTATATTATCATTTGTAATTTCACCTTTAGAGCAATTATTCTTTTCTTTTTTGACTTGTACTTTAGCCCTTGAGGCATTACCTATATGTATCAATTTGGAAAATAAAAATAAAATAAACTGCCTTGTATTATTGCGGAGGAATATGACAGATAAGATAAGATAAGAAAGTATACAACAGGGGCGGCTCGTGCAATTTGGCAACGATGCTTTTTCTCCATTTGACTCAATGAAAAACAATCGAATGCTGGTAAAGCGTTGCTTCTTTGTCGAATCGATTTGTTCTATATAGAATCCATTGGATGAAAATCATTGTTGCCAAATTGCACGAGCCGCCACTGGTATGCAATCGGAGGAAAGGCGCACCGAATAAAATACACTAATACATTTTTTGAATTGAATCGTGCGTGTGTTGCCGGTTGCATACCTCGCTCAAGTAAAAGGGTTTATCCCAGCTATTGAGTGACTGAGTTAACTAAGTGAAGTGAAAGGTTAACTCAAATAGTCAAAATATATATAGGGCTAATGCAAGGTTTTGCTGTAGGCAAATGGACCAATATTTCTGAAGTAACTTGATGCAAAAACAACGAAGAGACTGTTTAAAAAGTCCAAACCTCACCCCTCGCAAAGTAAACTTTGCTCATAATGTTCAGATGGACCACCGTGTGAGTATAGTAGGTATGCACTACGTACGTTGAGCGCCCAAAAGAAAAGAGTATAGTATTTTAAATTAGGATAAGTATTTACAGCTTATTACGCAACGTAGGACTTAATTGTCTGCTGGTATCAACGTGTTTCTAGGGACAGAATTGTAAAAAAGAGCCTTCAAATCTACTTTTTGATAGCCAAATGCAAGGTACTTATATTTAACAGGTTTGCTCGACTCGTTTCCCGCGTCATCTTCAGTGGCGTGCTCAAAGACATTATAGAAGAAGACTGGCCCCTGCTATCTCTTTGCACGGAGGAAAAGTGAAGCCGGTCTTGGCACGGGCTGATGGGCAGGGCACTTCCCCGCGCGGGGGTATGAACCAATTTAACTTTAGCTCTTATGGAGCTTCGCTCTTCAAACCTATTTTAGTCAATTATTTCAGCGAATGACAATGTCGAGTCTCGCATATGTTATATAGAGTAGTATAACGTACATTTTAATCAAAAATTTGGATCAATTTAAAGCGTCCGTTCTTTAATAATCGGAGTTAACGATCGGTAGGTCATTGTTTACTTTAGCACCCGTAACCTCTCTGCCGTACTTTCAATCGTAAATATCTAGCGGATAAATTGGCCGAAACTTTCGTTTAAGTTCGTCAATCTCAACTTTGGTATAATCTGCATATCATATCTGCGTACTTTTGAAAACTAACAGTAATTAACATTCTTTTGAAACAGTTTTATGTCTCGGCTCCATAAGCCGCAATGTTAATTTGGTTCATACCCCCGAGCGGGGAAGCCCTGCCAATGACAGCAACCGGCTTCAAATCTCGCCGCTAAGGGCCAGTCTTCTTCTATAATGTCTTTGGGTGTGCTGTTCAAAAAGCAATCCAAGATGCCCGACAAAAGAAGAAAGCATTGTATACGCTTTCCAGAAGATATCGGGCTATTTTCTGCTTTTCTAGAGAGGGAAGCCCAATGTTTGCTGGAAAGAGTATACAATGTTTTCTTCTTTTGTCGGCCATGTTGGATTGCTTTTTGAACTGCGCGCCACTGAAGATGACGTCGGAAGCGAGTCGAGCATACATGTTAAATATAAGTACCTTGAGCCAAATGCTGAATTATATTTTTCAATAGGTACGTAGGTTTGTTCTTTTGTTGAGGGCGTAAAACGTACTTTGACTTTCAAAAGAAAGAACCCTCATTGAAATTCGTATTGTTAAATTGTTCTGTTGTTTTCAATTAAATTTTCGATTTTTCGTGACGTATTGTAAAGAGTCATTTTCTTCAGTTCTTAAACACTTGAAAGCCGCAAAATTGTTTAAAGGTTGCCAAGATTTAAAATAGTAACAATTTCGGCCAGAGTGCTTTCTTTTGAAAGTCATGGTACGTAGTGCTTACGGTTAGAGGTCAGTTGGCCTACTAAAAGTTGGTCTGCAGTAACAATGTCTATAGTAAATTACGTCTCATATATATGACAATATGACAAAAGGTCTAGTTTAGTAATTTATTAGGTTCACAGACAGGAAGTCTGATAAAAAAGGACGTGTTCTTGAAAAAAACGTCTACAGGCTCTTGGTCCAGAAAAAACAGGTCTATGATGTGAAAGCCCACTTAACGCAAATATGGCTATTAAAAAAGTGGTTTCCTAATAAATTAGGAATAGACAAACCAATCAATCATACGCTCTGAATCGAGAAAATTGTGTCGCGGCGAGGACCCGTTTATACAAGAATAGATTTAATAATATGAGACAAATAACTGATCATTTACTTCTTGACATAAGAAACATAGGAAAAAAAATAAAGGCAAAGTTCGCAGTCTGTCATGACCTACAGTTTGCACTATCAATTTTAAGCGTAAGTACGCGTTTTTTGTTAGTAGGCTTAAGATTAAGGTAAAAAGTCCTGCGTCTACGACACGCGACCCGCACTACACGTAAAATTAACGCTCTCTTATCTTTAATTTCTTTTGTTCTCTCAAGACTGAGAGAGGTTCAGGCTACGTGTAGTGCGGGTTACGTCAAATTGTCAACGCAGGACTAATGGCTCTGCTGCGGTACACATATTCTGCAATTTGACGTTATTTGTAAATGTACATAATTAGACGGTAGACGAGAAATCGGTAGACATAATATGCTAGTATTGCTAGTAGACGGAATGACACTCTATACGAAATGGTTGAGGTCGAAATAATAGTTAACATCTATTTTTAAGAAGACCAAAAAAGTAGTAGACTTTATTACCGTAGACCAAACGACCTGAAAACCATGCATACACATGGCTGGTCCATCTGAACTTTGAGCTAGATCGCAAGGAAAGAGTTTTAGAATATCTAAATTGTCTCATTGCTATTTTTGCAGAATTTTACTCCAGAATTGATACTCTATTTGCCTGTGAAGAAAAACCTTGTACAAGCTTCAATGTTAGTCACATGAGAGCAGAAAATTGAGGAGAGGAAAAGAAAAATACTTACTCTCGCATTCCGCCCAACTGGGTCCTTTGCCACCTAGGTCACTGGGTAAATCCTCTTCGTCAAACATTTCTAAGAATTTGTTATTTGAAGCTGTATTCACAAATACTCGGTTGGCATATTTTTCGGGAAATAGCGGTAGAAAAGTTTTTATGGCTAATTCTGTGAAGCTGGGAGCATTAAACAAATAGACAGCTTCCACTCTTTCTGTGTATGCCCTGGTCAAGACCTCCGCTGCTCCTTTTAACTCTACAAAATAGACATAAAAGAAGAATAAGTGAAAGTTTGGACGAGTTTCATTCTGATTTAGAGCATCGGTAGCTCATAATTTGCGATGTATCTGTCACAGGCAAATCCTAATCAATTAGCAATCGGCTTGCGATTTTTCTAGGCAAAGAGCAAGCTGCTAATTTATGATCAGAAAAAACTCTGATCAAGTGTAATGTTGACTCGCAGAATAATTATTGTTTCGAGATTTTTTTTTAGCTCCTTTAAAAGCTAATAAGCTGACGAATATGGTGATTTCATCTGATTAGATTTTTTTTTATTAATGCTTTGCCTACGGTGTTTCAGATGAAGTGTGTTTGAACACCTGTATTTGATCGCTTTAAAATCTCATAAAAAGAGGACCAGTTGAGAAAAACTTAATATTTGGATTTCAATATGATTGTTAGTTTATTGGCTGTAGAGTGTAGAATGAGCCAAATCAAATCTCGATCTGATTATTTTGTAAGTCACCATTATGCGCTTAATCTGATTTTTTTTTCTGATTATGAATAAGCGGCTTACTCTTTGCCTGGGCAAATCTTTGATAATTATGTCTATGATTGTTATTTGCCGGCGACATACCGATACCCCCTGCATATAAACATACGAAAAATATTCGATCATTCGGCAGTTCCGTTTAACCTACAGTTAATTGTTACAATGTTACCTACTTTTGAACGTTTGTATAAAATAATTAGAGGAACCATCATATGAATTTTACCCCTGTCTTTGTCTTTCTCAAGCACATTGCATTTAAATGGACGGAGATTGAGAGAGACAAAGCACGCTACGCCACTGGTACCGTAGCGCATAGTTGCATAATTTTACATTATAGATACAATGTTCGAAATCGCTGAAGCAAAAGATCACGCAGGGCCAGTGGCGAGGCGTGAAATTTGACAACAATGTATTTTCTCCATTTATATTCACCAAAAAAGTCGAACGCTGCAGTCATCGGCGATGACCAGGCACTTCGATCTTTCTAATGTTTTTAAATGGGAAAAGGAAACGTTGCCAAATCGCACGCCTTGCCACTGCGCAGGGCCGCCGCGCCGCGCCGTTGAGTGGCTCTTAAGAGGATTTTATTAATTAACCGACGGTAGATTACCGGCCCATGACTGTAATTCACAAAAATACTGATCTGTAATATTTTTTCAATCGATGGATCATCGATGAATATCACAATTATTTTGATTTCGGCGATGTTTTCAGCTAGGGCCGAAAAGATTATAGATTAATGTACTTTTAGGAAATAAAGTTACACTGCTGAACTAAACTATGTATAATCTTTTTTCGAACCAGTGAAATCTTTGGTGAACTAAATCCTTACCACTTGAAGTCTGCGAAACGACTAGATATGGTCTGAGATCGAAAAAACAGTGGCAAAGAATTAGTGAAAAAGGCATCAAAAATCATCGTTGACACACTGCAAAAAAAGCTTTAGTCAAAAAGTACCAGATTTTAATTAAATTACCAAAAGCAAAACGATCTATGAACGACAGAATATGTAGTACTTTGACCAAAAAATTCTGGTGTTAACACCCGGAATATGGTCATAGAACTATATAGAATTTCCTAAAAAATTTCAAGAACTATTGTACAAACACTAGAGTTCTGGTAATTGTACAATCCCTTTTATACATGCACGGAAAAAAAACTACGGTGAAAATAACCATACGGATACCTGATTTTGGCACCTGCTAGATGTTATGGTAATGTTAACCAGAAGTATACTATGTTTTGACTAGGTACTAGGTGATGTTACCTGATTGCATGTCGAATTTACTCAAAGTATCGGTAAGTGTACCATACTTCTGGTCAAGTTTACCATAACATCTAGCAGGTGCCAAAATCAGATATCCGTATGGTTATTTTCACTAACCCTTTTTTTCCGTGTAGGTTCATATATTGTCATGCTTCTGGTAAGGTAAACACCCCACTATCCGACACCAAAAGATTTGCACCAGTACCCGACACCCATTTTTCACATTGTAAAAAGTTCTAGTTTGGAGGCAATAATGAGGTGTTTTGTGTGGTTTTTTTTTGAGAACGAACTCACATGTGAAACATTAAAAAATAAATACGCAAAGCACCAAAATTGCCACTAAACTAATACGAGGGTGGATTATAAAGTAAGTTTACCTATTTTGTTTCTTATGGAAGTTAAAAGTTTAAGTGAAAGTTGTTTGTTTCTTGTTAGTATTTAATAGTTATTAATGTTAGACAAAAAACAAACCCAGAGTTGAAACGTACGTACTCTCAGCTTTTTAACGAGCTTCAGTTTTTCAAATTTGGATTACGCTTTGCGGATACATCGTGGATTTTCCACACCCGTCTCTCCTTCAAACGTGCCCACCTTTTTAGCCTCACAGAAAACATGAGTTTGAGACTTTGAAAAAGTAAAATAGAGCTATTATTTTATTGAAACAAGTTATAACATTGTTGTGAGGCATCTCACCTCATTTTTTGACATAGTCACCCGCTAGATTCTTGAATTTTTTATATCGATGCAAAAATTTCTGTAAACAGGCGTCGTAAAATTCTTTCCCCATACTCCTCAACCAGGTTTTGACGCAAACTGTTAATCCATCAGTTTCAATTCATGATAATTGCACTTTCAGTACTGACCGAAATTTTGAAGATCGATACAAACTGGATCATTTTATCAGTAGAAGAGTAGTCTATTTAGTAAAAAAAACATGCATTCAGGTGTTATTGAGATGTCTGATCCGGAGATAAGCGCATCGCCTGCCGAAACTCGCAGTTTTCTAAAGCGCTTGAAAAGGTGGGCACGTTTGAAGGAGAGACGGGTGGGGAAAATCCACGATATCTCCGCAACGCGTTGGCCAAATTTAGAAAACTAAAGCTCGTTAAAAAGCTGAAAGTACGTACGTTTCAACGCTAGGTTTGTTTTTTTCTAGCATTGATAGTTTCAGAGAAAAAAAATAGGTAAACTTACTTTAAAATCCACCCTCGTATTTTCCACATTGTGAAAAATAGGTGTCGGGTACTGGTGCAACTTAGGTGTTTGCCTTAATCCTTTTTTTTTATTATTATTATTTATTTATTTATTTTTTTTATTTTTTTTTTTTTTTTTTTTTTTAGTTCATTTTAAATTTATCTTAAAAGTTTCCAGTGACATTTATAGATTTGAATCACTTGCATTAAAGGTAAGCTTTATGGTTAAAATTGGTTTTGAAAGTTTATGAATGATAGATGGGTGAGAAATTTATTTTCTGATTTTTGGCCACTTTCTGACGGTCTCAGACAAGGGCGGACCCAGCAACATGGCAACCATGTATTCTTCCCATTTGAACGTACGAGGAAGAATCGATTCTCGAGGGGGCCATGGCCCCTTGACTAATCGATTGTTTCTCACGCATTCAAATGGGAAGAATACACAGTTGCCAGATCGCTGAATCCGCCCATGGTCTCAGACCATAGTGCAGTAAACCATTTAATATATTAACGGCAGACCCATAATATAGGAGTCATGATTGTATATTGAAAAATAAATGGGAAATATCTTGATCTTACTTGTCAATTGCTTGAGGAAATGTTGGTAGGTGTAGTTCTCTAGGTCAATCAACAATACGTAGCTCGTTAGCCTGTCCTTTTCTAACATGAGACAATCCAAGCTCATCATCATGATTTTAAAATAATCATCGGCATTGAATTTGTCCATGTCGAGGTGATACTTTATCTGGAACACACGAGCCCCATCTGCCGTAAGTCTATTCGATATGCTCATGTGAGGCACATAGTCTTCTAACCACGGAGCCGTAACATCTCGATTTTTGAGGAAGCTTGGATATTTGTTCCTAAACGAATAGTAGTTATCCAATTTGTACTTCGTTTTTTCCAGACTGAATTTATTGTTGTAGAAGAATGTTGTCAACCATTCATCGTCATCGATATTTGGCATGTGAGGTTCTTTGACAATCCATTCTTTCAAGTTTTGCACGGCCGCTTTTATATCCTCCTGAGGGGGCTCAGGGATCTTGTCCAAAAATGTTCGGATGTTTCTCTTTTCGGCAGGCATTTCTTTTTGAGCTCCTAGTAAACAATAAAAAACAATTTTTTTTTTTCAAGTTAAACTTGGTTTGAAAAGATATAGTGTAAACTCAAATCTCACAGAGGTTAACAGGACGACTGGAATTGAACCTTTAAAATAAGTTCATTCAATGTGAAAAGTTATACACGGTAGTGTCTAGTATTTTTCGCTATTTGTGAGTTTATTAATAAATGTTGGTGTTTTCTGATGCTGGCATTGTCATTTTTACGGCTTTTTACAGTTTTTACATATGAATTGATACTCAGTGGCGAGGCGTGACATTTGGCAACGTTGTATTTTCTTCATTTAAATTCATTTAAAAAGTCTAACGCTTTATAATCATCGGTGATGACCAGGCATTTCGACCTTTCTAATGTGTTTAAGTGGGGGAAAAAGGAACGTTGCCAAATCGCACGCCTCGCCACTGTTGATACTTTAAAACACTCTATAGGCGGAGTGTGCAACACACCAACTCTCGGATATCGTTTTTCGTTTTCGATACATCGATGGTCAAAGTTCAATTTGGGCCCATTTTCAAAAGATCATTCCTCCTTTTTGAAAATTCATAATTTGAAAAACAAGGATACTTAATTTCTTCAAAAAATACGTTCTTTCCAGAAAAAAACGTAATATTGACAAAAATTTAGTCAAAACTTGGTTTCGGAGCCCCAATAATTTTTAAACTTTTTTGCCTTCCAAGGGGGGCTATCTGAAAAATTCCGTGAGACGACCCCTATGAGAGATACATTAATCAAAAGATCATAACGAATTGAGCATTTTGGCGCAAACTGCGGAGATCTATGTCGTTTCCTGCATTCGAGGCATAGAATGTCGAAGGTCGATTCACAAAATCCGATATCTCGAATGCGAAAAACAATATCGATATTTAGTCAACCCCAAACTGCTTGATTTTTTATAGATGTTTCACTCGAAAGGGGTCGTCTCACGAAATTTTTCAGATAGCACCTAAGCACCCCTTAAGAGGGGGGAAACGTTAAAAATATCTGGAGCCCTAAAACCAAGTTTTGAATAACTTTTGTCAATACTGTACATTTTTTTCTGAAAATAACTTACTTTTTGGAGTATTTTAGTAGCCTACTTTTTAAAATTCTGACTTTTCAAAGAGGAAAAATGATTTTTTGAAAATGGGTCCAAATCGAACTTTGACCATCAAAAACCGGTATCGAAATTCGGTTTGCACAACAATTCTTGGATTTGTATGCCCTTTTAAACAATATTTCACAAGATAGTGAGGGCCAAAAGAAAAAATGGAATAGAATCCCGCCCTACCCACCTGCGGCCCCCGGGATCATCAAAAATAGCCCTCTCAGATAGCGCCATTTGAATATAAATAAGAGTGGTCTAAACCGCATCCTTTTATCTCAATTAAAAACAAATTTAAGAGGGTGGGCGTGGGCGTTACTTTTGAATAACCCTGTAAATTGAATGTGAAAGTTCGATTCGGACTGTTTTTCAGAGCTCTTGTTGTATAAAAAAAAAAAAACAAAAAACAAAAAACAAACAAAAAACAAAAAACATTATGATGCAATATCTAGGGAGGGGGGGATTACCAACCTTTATGAGCCCAAGGGAGGAAAGGGGGGAAGGGGGGGTTGAAACGACACAAGGCTCGCTTTCTGGTGTAAAACTCAATTTTTTTTTAAAAATTAAATTTTGAGACTTCATCACGTTTAAAATACAACCATCGAAACAACATACTTTGAACATTTTGGCGCCATCGCAAAAATTTCTCAATTTCTAATTTCGTTTGTGTGAGAAAGTAAAAATTGATGAAATTGGCCCACTCATCGGTTTAATTTATTCTGAGTGTTTCACGATACATTCGAACACACGAGTACTAGAAAAGCTAAATTGCCCCCCCCCCCCGCTCTTCTTCTTATTTTCACTCACCGTGCTAGATAAACTGCAAAGATCTTGGAAACACAAAATACATGAAGCTCTATGTCGAGAGGTTAAAAATTACAGTTAAAAAAATGTTGCAAAGTATTCCTCACCTGATTAGTTCGTATCCACAGGTTAACAGGGGAGACTAACGGAAACACTGCGCGAGCAAAACAATTCCGTTTCAGTTAAACGACAAATTCGGAATCACAACTTGGCGTAGAAAGACTCAAAAAAGAAGCGCGCACTCTTTAATATAAACGGAGGAACTAGTTCGCGTCGAAGCAGCAATCTAAGACTGAGAAATTGACGTTTAGTGGATCAAAAGTTTCTTCTAATCCCAAAATTTTCCTTGAATCGCACGAGAGGAAAAGTGAAACAGATCAACCGGTATTTTCGGCGACATTTTAGTTTTTTTTTTCGTTAAAGTTTAAAATCTTGTTACATGATTATCAAGGTGGGACTCGTTTTCCACTAATTTTTTCCTCATTTTACTTGTATCGGTATTAGACTTTTTTTTTGTCTATAGTTAACAATACCATCAATTCAATCGCCGCATAGTGGATCAAAACGCAACATTTTCCTGAACATAATTTTACAAATCAAAATTAAGATTGTAAAAAACAAATAGGAAGATATATTAAAAATATGTAAAACCATTCATATTAAAGCTTAAAGTGTGTCATATGACATGACTTTCGTGAATAAATATCAACCCTAAAATGTTTTAAAAGCAAAAAGATAACAAAATGATTTTGTCCGAAAAAAGCCATGTTTTGATACACTGTACGCCATCGTGAAGGTCTTAGAGATCGAGAGTCCAGGCAACAGCAGCGCAATGGTCTTAAATCGTTAAAAAGCGGCGAAAAATCAGAAAGTAATTTTCACATCAATTTTTCATTTATAAACTTTTGAGGCCAATTTTATAATCACAAAAGACACTTTCATCAAGTAATTTAAGCCTACAGAAACGTCACTGAAAAGTCTTATATCAAGCCTTTAAAAGTCAAAAAGGATGATTTTTGATTACCTTTTTTTCGCTGATTTTCAGCCATACATTCTTTTGATTTCAAACTATAGTGCGGTGGCACGCGCAATTTGACAGTAATTTTCATCCTCCGCTTGATTTTATGAGAACAATCGAAGTGACAGCGAAGGAGCGCTTCACCAGCAATCGATTGTTGTGCACGGATTTAAATGGAGGAAAAACGTTGTTGCCAAATTGCACGAGACGCCTCTACGCAACAAATATAATGAATAACGACTGAAACAATATGTTTTTCTATTGATAAAAAAAAATGTTTACTTTTTGGTGCCTTTAGCTACCCTCCTAAATGGGGCAGTTGCAAGGGTCTAACATTTTGTGGTTTTCATAAAGAAAATGAAAATACTTGATGAGCTGTGAACAAAGATGCCTGTGGGTTCCAATGAAGCCCCATCGTTCTGAAGATGAGATTTTCGCTGAAAATACATTGTCTTAAATGGGAATTCCGCGTAGTGACGTCACTACGCACACAAATTTTTGCAACTATACTCGTGAGTGTCTCCGAAACCGGGACACTTATAGGAAAAAACCAAAGGACCATTGTTCTCAGCTCATCAAATACTACCCTTTTATTTGTAAAAAACACAAAATTTCAGACCCTTGCAACTGCCCCATTACCATTTTACAGCTTCCTTTCCCCCACCCTTTAACCTCATTCTCCCTCTTAAATGTCCTCTTATTTTCACTATGAGACCGCATTTTACGAGCCGTTACATATTAGGGATGCGCAAAAAAGTGAAAGGAAAAAAAAAAATGTCATGACTTCATTTTCTAAAAAAAAAAAACAAGATGAGCAGAATTTATTGTTACTTCATCTCTAAAATGCAGATATTCATCAATTTTTGATGGATAAATAAAATTGAAGGACATGATCCACAAGAATGAGTTTTCTGGACTCAATTTTTCATGAACAATACTGAAGATCATGAGCAATAAATAGCGAGGTAACTAAAATAAGAGTTAACCAGCTAACTAACGTATAATAACTAACTAACTTATATTATTAACTAAATTCAAAGTGGAAAATAAGTCAGATCACGTGTTTTTTCTAAAGGAAAATATCACCATTGGAACATTCTGATACATAAATCAAAAACTGTTTATGTCCGGGATAAAAATCCATGCTTAGACCCTCAGCGGAATATCCATTGTGAAACTTGTACTTCCAGGGTCTCTCATCGAGACATTAACTCTAACCAACATCTATGCACAGCAGGTGAATCATATACAGGGTGTTTCAGAACTCACGTACCAAATGTTGGGATCTTGATTTTGGTCCAACAAAAATAGGGTCCCTGTATGTAGAGAGCAGTGGCGAATCCGGAGAAATTTTCTGGAGGGGGGGGGGCGCAGTGGCGTACACAGGATTTTTCTTGGGAGGGGCTCGCACTGATGAGCGTTTGACTGAAAATTGTTCCTCCCCTCCCCCACCACCCACAAAAATCGGACGTCTGGGGGGGGGCTTTAGCCCCCTTAGCCCCCCCCCCCCACGTACGCCACTGGGAGGGGGGGGAGAAGACACGCCTGGGAAACTTTGAAATTTGAAGCGTGTGTCGCTGGAAGCAGTTTTGAGCTATTTTCTGGAGAAAAAAGGCGACATTTTAGGCGGGGGGGGAGGGGGCACGTGCTCCTGTCCCTCCCATGGATTTGCCACTGCACTGGTAGAGAGATAAGACAAGTTAACCCATGGGCATCACCATCATTCGATGCGTTTTTGCATATTTGTTTACATTCATTCTGATGAGGGCTGTCGTATTATGTGTTTTGGTCTAATGCAAAGATTACGGTGCCTTAGAGTTTCTAAAGGTGTAATCTTCCATTACCCTTGTTGATCGACATTTATTCACGCTTTTTTAAGTTTCTCTTGGGCATTATATCGACATTCTTGAGGTTCATCATGATTGAAATGAACAAGTTCATCAACAATTATTATCTCTTTTCAGTGTCGTAGCGAGCAATTTGGCAATGTTGTAATGTGTCCATTTAAACCCATGTAAAAGGTTGAATGCGAAGGTGTTCACCGCCTGATAGTTCGATTTTTTTTAACGGGTTTAAATGGACACATTACAACGTTGCGAAATTTCACGCTACGCCACTGTCTCCTTTATCCGTAAATTACCGTTGAACCTCTTCGTTTGCAAGCAAATTTATGTAAACAAATGTGCAAAAACGTATGTATCCAATATGGTGGCGCTCATAGAGCCTAAAACTCATGACCATGAATCAGCGGTTGACTACCCTATTGTCTTAACTCTCTACTTACAGGAACTCCGACCGAAAATAGAAGCTCGAAGTTTGGCACATCAATTTTGAAACAACTTGTATATTTATCGAATCAATATATTACACAGATTCAAAAGAGATCAAGCTAATATTGCTTCTCCCCAGTTGATTTCATTTTGCAGTAATGAATTTATGTAGGAATCCTTATCAGGTATCATGAACCAGACCGGCCATCAATCGAAGTCTATTTTTTTGAAAGACCCTTTCATTTCTTCCATTTGATAGCCTCCTTTCCGTCGTAGACTTTCGTTTGAGCAGACGGTTTCTTGCTCTTTGAACCATTCTCTGTACATCTCCAGCTTCTTCTGCGTCCAGTCTGGAGAAAAAAAAAAAATTCTCGATATATTTCCTCGTCAGGCATAAAGCGGATGTGATAGTGCAAAAAGACGAACTGACATTGATTACTTATTTAGTTGCCTTCCTTCCTTTCATAAATTTGATATATGGCCTGTCATAGCTAACATGAACTGTTTGTAAGGTATTAAACCAGAAAAAGCTTTAAATAATGGGTCTGTTGCAAACTTTTGCTACAACGATTAAGAGTGCTTATTCTATCATGGAATTGCCTGAAAAGTCCATTGGTGGCATCAAAAAGTCATAAAATGCAATAATAAACTCACAAGAGGCGTTCAATGAAATCCAAGATGGCAGATAAATACCGAGCAATTTGTATACATGCACCACGAACATCCAAGGATAGCCAACCTCACAGTATCGATCACAACTAATCACAACGTAAACAAACACATAACCTCTACCTCCAGTGAGGTTGTCAAAGTTGGCCATCCTTGGATGTTCGTGGTGCATGCATACAGATTGCTCGATATTTATCCGCCATCTTGGATTTCATTAAACGCCTCTTGTGAGTTTATTATTGCATATTATGACTTTCTAATGCCTCCAATGGACTTTTCAGGCGATTTGACATGAGATTAAACACTCTTAATCACTGTAGCAAAACTTTGCAACAGACCCATTCTTACATAATTAGAAATACTGTGTAATTACTAACAGAATTACATCGGTTTATTTGTTACCAGTTAATTACCAAAGATTGCAGTGAAAATATTACACATCTCCATGATGATTCAGTCGGTGAGCGAGCTGATGACTTTTGAACTTTTTTTGGTGAGAATGCAGAATATCGCTAGTTTGCTTAGGTGTGCCCTGAGCCGTCTGTGTAACGTACAGTCTTGGTCGAGAAGCCTATACTAGTTCGTTTTTAAACTTTATCATTGTGACACTGGCGGCTCGTGCAATTTGGCAACCATGCTCTTTTGCCATTTAAACCAATGCAAAAGTATCGATATCATGGGGGTGCAACTGTACCTCCTGAAGATCGATTGTTAAAAATAGGTTTAAATAAAGAGGTTACGTTGTTGCCACATTGCACGAGCCGCCACTGCATCGTGACGTCAAGGTGATTTACCTTTCGGCTCTAAACAAATCAGGAACTCAGGTCCGTATTGAGGAGTTCAACCTTAGATACTGAAAGTATTATAAGCTTTATTTTCCGAGTTTGTATTGAATTTTAAATTTATTTGCCTTCCTCATTGAAAACTTTTTTTTTTTTTTTTTTTTTTTTTTTTTTTTTTTCCGACAAAAGTTGAGCATTATGCATTTTACTTGCTATTTCGTAAATATCAAGATTTATTACATATTTAATGACTCAATATGAGGAAGGTCAGCGTTTTGTTAGGAATCAAACGCGTTACGCGACGTCACAAATCGCCCTCGAGCGATTTATTGACGGCATGTGATGAGTGTGGTATACGAGCTAGTGCTCGGAAAAATCGTTAATTTTCCAATTCTTCGAACGACTCCTGGTTTTTGGTCGTATACCCTGAAAAACAATTCGTTCTGTTGGAGCTTAATCCTGATCATTTGAGTCTTTTCAAAGCAGCGGTTTTATCCCATAAAATGAATCGAATGAATGATTAATCTTGATAGGAAGTCCTGAGAGTCACGCATCATACAGATCGATTCTTTTTAAGGAACTTTGTCCGACGAAATGAATTGAATGAACCATTCATCTTGATCGGGAAGTTCTGAGAGTCAAGCATCATATTAATCGATTCTTTTTGGAACTTTATCCGACCTCCTTACTTTATCCTTTATCCTTTTTGAATCGAATGAACGATTCATCTGAATGGGAAGTTCTGAGAATCAAGCATCATAAGTATCAATTCTTTTTAAGGAACTTTCTCCAAAGCGAATCCAGCGAGCACGAACGGGGGAGAGGGGCACGGAGAAAAAAACTTCGGTTCATATGGAACACCGAGGGTGTTTGGTTCCAGTATCCGAGGTTTTTAGATGTGAGACGTGAGTACCGAAGTGGTTCAGTAGCAACGAAATGTGAGTCATAGTATTAATCACACTTACCGACCTGACTAATACCATGACTCACATTTCGTTCCTACTGAACCACTTCGGTGCTCCTAACTGAAGTTCGGTACTCACATCTAAAAATGGAACCAAACACCTCGGTTTTCCATATGAACCGAAGTTCAGTTCTCGTAACCGAATTTTTTTTCTCCGTGGGGAGCAAATTTAGGATCCCCCTCCCCCCGGTGAGTTCATTTTTTCTTTCGTTCTTTCTTTCTTTCTTTCTTTCCCCCTTCTTTCTCCCTCTTTCCCCCTTCGACAGCCAAACAGGGGGGAGGGGGGGTGACAGCCCCCTTTGACCCCAATGGTCAATTGCCACCAATGGCTTCATCAGACGAAATGAATTGAATGAACGGAGCAGCTTGATGGGAAGTCTTAAGAGTCAAGCATCATATGAATTGATTCTTTTTAAGGACCTTTATTAGACAAAATGAATTGAATGAACGATTCATCTTGATGGGAAGTCTTGAGAGTCAAGCATCATATGAATCGATTCTTTTTAAGGACCTTTATCAGACAAAATGAATTGAATGAACGATTCATCTTGATGGGAAGTCTTGAGAGTCAAGCATCAAGCATCATATGAATATATGTAGATTCTTTGTAAGGAACGATTCTTCCGAGCACGAGTAGTTGCACTTACCATCATATTCCGCCGAGTTGGGTCCTCTGCCACCGAAATCCTCAGGCAAGACATTCTCGTCCACCCATTTCAGAATATCGCTGTTGTTGGATGAGGCGTGGACGAATATTCTGTTCATGTATTTGCTCGGTAAAAAGGGTCTCAGTGTAGTCACGAATAAGTCGGTGAAGGTTGGAGCATTGATGAGATGAATACCGATCATCCTCTCTGAATGAGTCTTTCTGGTGATCTCAGCCGCTACTCGAATATCTGGTTATGAAAAAATATTAAAAAGTTAGTTTTTGCTAGGACACGATTATCCGTTATTACTCGTGTCGCGACAAAAAAGTGTCTGGACCAAAAAGTTGATTGAACAAAATTTAGGTTGGACAAACTTGTGTAGTAGACCTTAAATCTTATAGGTCTTTCGGAAATGATCAAAATTACAAGTGGATTTTATAAATTAAACAAAAAAAACAAAAAAAAAAAAAAAAAAAAAAAATGCTTACCTTTCAATTTTTCAAACCCTGTCTTCTATGATAGAGGTGTAAATGGTCTAAGGAGCTAAATCATTTCTCAAATAAAAACAAATTTACTACAACGACCCTACTAAAAATAACCATTTGACATCAGTTAGTTGATATCAGTGGAAGTCAGCCTGATTTCAACTGATATCAACTGATGTCAACCGGACATTTTTAGCAGGGATACATCTCTCTTCTATCTTTGTCCATGGGCCTTAATGGCGGATGACGGTTTCTTAAACTTTATTTAAAATTTAAAAAAAAAATAACTAAAAAAAAAAAAAATTAAAATAAAAAGTGAGCTTACGTTCTGAATGTAGTATTCTGCGGTTATACCTCAAACCAGTGTGGTTTTTAATCAGTTGACAACAGTTGATATCAAAGGAAGTCAGCCTGATTTCAACTGATATCAATTGATGTCAACCGGACATTTTTAGCAGGGATACTTCTCTATTCTATCTTTGTCCATGGACCTTAATGTCCTTAATGGTGGATGCCGGACTTTTGAACTTCATGTAAAAAAAAAAAAAAAAAAAAAAAAAAAAAAAAAAAAAAAAAAAACGAGTTTTCGTTCTAAATGTAGTATGTATTTTGTATTTGTATCTCATTGATATTTCCACCTACCAGCGGCAATTTTTAGAAAATGTTGATAGTGCAGATTCAGACAGTTGACAACCATGATATAGCTACAAAGCGTGAATTTGTCCAGAATGATCATATCGAAAACCATGCAGGTCCTCTTGAGAAAATCCGTCATGTTGAAGATTCCCGGGTCCGGATCCCACTTGATAAGAATTAGCCGCGATCCTCCGTCTGAGGTGAGGCGGTCCGAGACGGAGACATTGAGGGCTCTCCTGGACAGTTGAAGTTCAGGCGAAGTCGGATCCCGGCAGCGGAACAAGTTCGGGTATTTGCTCCACAGCGAAAAGTAGTTCTCGATCTTTTCCTTGGCTTTCGCGAGACTATATTTGCTGTGGTAGTAGATGACGCTCAAACGATAGCTGTCTATCTTCGGTAAGTGAGGCTCTTTGGACATCCACTCGCTCAGGTAACTCACGGCTTCTTTGACTTGCTCTGTCGTCGGTGGTTCTTCGATTTCCATCGATTATTTTTTTAATTGGTCGATGACGCTTTTATTCTTTTTTTCTTCCGGCTGAAATATCAAAATTAATATGGAGATAGACATTGAAACATCTGAATAAAAAATCGATACTTTCACAATTATTGACAACAAACTAACTACACGGAAAAAAACTACGGTGAAAATAACCATATGGATACCTGATTTTTGCACCTGCTAGATGTTATGGTAATGTTAACCAGAAGTATACTATGTTTTGACTAGGTACTAGGTGATGTTACCTGATTGCATGTCGAATTTACTCAAAGTATTGGTAAATGTACCATACTTCTGGTCAAGTTTACCATAACATCTAGCAGGTGCCAAAATCAGGTATCCGTATGGTTATTTTCACTAATCTTTTTTTTCCGTGTACACGCGTCACGTGTAGTTTATGGTAACCTTACATTTCGTCTATTTAAAGCTGTAAAAAATATCGATTAAAGGGAGTGCACTGTGCGCCTCCAATAATTCGACCTTTTTCATGCGTTTAAATGGACAAAATTCAGCATTTACGTACGCCACGTGTCGCTACTGAGTACTGCTAGCCGAGTCTAATGGCGTAGTAGCCAAGAGTATTTCAATGGGCTGAGGGTCTGGGCCCAAAAATCATCAAGCAATCGTGATGTTGATTATTTAGAACGGGGGGGGGGGGGGGGGGTTCCCAAAGATAACAATTTGGTAAAATTTCTCTGAAAACGCAAAAAAATTACCTTTATTTAGAGCAAATAATGGTATCAATGGAGGGTCGAGGCCCGCTGAACTTACCCCCCCCCCACCCCGCCTTGGCTACGCCACTGCGCAGACCTACTGTTTATAAATGTATTAGGTATGTTGTTTGCGGCTTTGATCTGTTCGACTTCCATGATAAAATGCATTCTAGTGCATACCTCATAATAAAAAAAAAAAGTGTAAGTATACCGGAAAAGCTTATTAGAACTTGAGGTGGCGGATCGTACAAATTTGGCAACAATGTTTTTTCTCCATTTGAATTTGCGTATGCGGAAATCGATTGTTTTACATTCAATCCAATGGAGGGTAAACAATGCTATCAAATTTCACGAGCCATCACTGGAATTTATACTTAAGGCCAAAGTTAAGGCAAGTCTCAGAACTAGAGTTCCAGTCAGACCCAATGAGCTATAACTTTAGAGTGGCAGCGGGCTGGTCCACCTTGTGCCACATAGGGTAGAAGGAATCCCGGGAAAAAGCGGAATTTGGACGGCAGATTCCAAGGTTTGAGGTTAAATTTTGTAGGCCGTTTCCGGCGATGTCCGAGTTTGTTTACGAAACGACCGAAAACAACCTACAAAACTTAACCTCAAAATCGATTTTTACGGCAAGATGGCGTGGCGGCGCCCTAGGTGACAACAATGAACCAGCGGAACGTTCCTTGATGTGCCACTCTAAAGTTATAGCTCATTGGTCAGACCCCTTTTGTTTTTACAGAAGACGTTCCAGCAATTTTTTTTTTTTTTTTTTTTTTTTTTTTTTTTTTTTTTTTTTTTTAATATACTTTCGACCTAATAAGCAAACCTCCTGATTTTCGAAAGACTGAAATTATTATTGAAAATAGTGCACTTTAAAATCAGGGTTTGTGGGACTCTACTTGGGACACGCTAAAAACAACTCGAAAATATGCAGATTAAACATATTTTTCTTCAAAACATTCGAAATAAGTTCAGACTTTGTCCTTGCTTTATGAAATCTATAGAATAATTCCATGAGAAAAATGTACTCACGCAAACGATTATAAAAATACAAACAAACAAAAAACAAACAAAAAACAAAAAAACAAAAGCAAACAGAAGATTACCACTGAGATTACTACAAACATTTTTATTTTCGACCGTCAAGGTAAATAAAAAACGTTTGCAAAATAACTTATATAAACGTTTGACATAATTTTGATAGTATACCTTTCAGAAGTGTGTTTCCAATAGATTATAACAAAGGTGTTTTTTGTTTTGTTTTGTTTTTCATTTTTATTTTAATTTAACAACACTAATAACGTAGCTAGAACCGCCTCTTCTCTACAAATGACAGCTGTTTTTTTATGACGTCAAGATGATTAAATAAACAGATGGCTCGCTTCGCGCAATGGGTCTATTGCAATTTTTTGCTACGACAATAAAGAGAGTTAATTGTCATCTAACATTACGTGAAAATAACTAGAAAGGACGAAAACAATTATAATAATAAAAAATAGTTTACTTACATTAACTATTAAAAGGAGTGTAGTTATACTTGTTCCTTTAAGTCGACACAGGGCAAATTAGGCCAAATACATTCACGATCCAATATTAATTCAAGGATAAATTAAAAGTGTCGAAAATTCGGTTGAGGAAAGCAGCACTTAAAGTTTTTCCGAGCTGGGCAACGTTATAAAAAGTTGTTGAGGTTTTAAAGTGATTGTTTCATTCACAGTTGTCAGCAAACATACAGATCAAACAACACAAATCACAGGAAAAAACGGTGCACTCTGTTTGCTTGACACTAAAAACATTTTCTGACGAGCACTTTTGATTTTATTACATTTCAGCTCGAAACAGATGAATCAGAACACGAATCCGGTTACAAAGACGTCATAGTAAATTAAAGAGATTGTTGCAAAAATTACTCTTCTGCAATGTATTCTGTTAAGAGAACTGTGACGTTGTTGCAACGAACACATCAATTAACTCACTGCAGTTAAACTGCGAGAAAGAGAGAGAGAGAGACAAAAATATGCAAACTCTTCGACGCACTTGCTCGCAAAAATATCGCGGAGCGGCAGTGGCTTATCCAAAAATTCGTCTTTCTCTTTCTTATCCCATATGAAAGCATGTGTTAGAGAAGGATAAAATGATAAACTATTACGTGACTATATCCTACATTTCTGTCCTTTTCTAACACATGCGGTCAAATGGTTAAAGAGAGAAAAAGATGGATCGAAAACCTTGACAGAACCCGTTGTATTTTTGTTCGCGCCGGGATAGATCGGAACTGATTAGCTCATTAACAGAAACCTGGAAAATTTCCTCGACAAAAAATAAATATAGAAAGTAGCGTTGATTTGGAAAGGGGGGGGGGTCGTGACTAATTTCTAGAAGCATTTATTGAGGTTTTTTGCATTATACAATAAATTGCACTTTAAGTCTTAATGAGTAATGACATTTTGTGGTTATGGTAATGTACAATCCATCGCTGAATCAACTGTTTAAAACAAAGACTATTGATTTGAGTATTTGGACAAACCATTGTTTCACTCCTCACCTGATATAAAATGTAAATATGTGCTTCAACCGGAAGAACCCATGATGGATTGTAAAATGTCACTCAATATCTGTAATATGGTAAGATTCTAAATTGCGTATTTCAATAATCCATTCTTTTCTCAGCTGATGTATGTAATCATTGCCTCAACCGGAGAATCACCGATGGATTATTGAATGTTATTTAATACCCGCAAAATGGTGGCACTGCTTTAAGTTAGGGAAGGCAGGGGTGAGGAGAGATGCATCGACAACTTGAGTGCCGTTGGTGAATTATTGCAACTAAACAGTAATTAAACTCAAAGATACTGCACTGCGAATAAAATTAATGAGCGCCTTCAAATCCGCGTAGACGCAACAAGCTTTTCAGGAAGTAAAAACGACGTGACCTGCGTTACGACCGCAACAGAGAAAAGTCAAAGGAGAGGAATATGTCTCGCTCTTACTGTGTTTATTTGAACGTGGTGTTCGAAAAGGATAGAAGGAAAGGTCGGTCCATCTCGTGATTTAGCCCCGATCTCGTTCTTTTCAGTAGCGCAATTTGGCAGCGTTGAATTTTGTCCATACAAAACCACATGTAAAACGTCGAATACGAAAATGTTCAATGTTCATCGAACATTCAATAGTTCGATCTTTTTCATAGATTTAAATGGATGAACTACAAAGTTGCTAAATTTTACGCTACGCCACTCATTTTCTTCACTTTTGTAAACTGTGATTTTTTTTTCTTTTTTTTCTTTCTTTTTTTCAATTTTTAATAATAATTAATTAATTATAAAGCTTAAATTTTAATGGCAGCTTCCAGCATTTTTAAGCTTACCTGAGCCTCCTACGTAGACACAAGACTGTAGAATTTTTACAAGAACTTCTACAGGCTATAGAACATTGGGAGGTAAAGGAAGCAGAACCAAAGAATCAAACGTGGATCAATTTTGGCCGCCCTACCATGGTATGAGATCGACAAAAAGCGGCCGAATATCAGACATAGTTAATATAACTTCTCATCAATTTATCATTTATACCCTTTCAAAGAAATTTTTAATCATAGAGAACACTTCCTTGGAGTACTTCAAACCTAGCAATGACACTGAAAAGTTTAAACTAAGCTTAAAAGGTCAAAAATGATAATTTTTTGTTTTGTTTTTTTTGTTTTTGTTTTTGTTTTTTGTTTTGTTTTTTTGTTTTGTTTTGTATTTTTTTTGTTTGTTTGTTATCTCGGACGTTGGTGCGCCCATGCAAACATTTCCATTTCAAACGTGGACCAATTTTTCCGGCGCCAAAAAAAAAAAAAAAAAAAAAAAAAAAATCGATTTGGGGACCAACTCGGCTATTCCAAAAATCGATGAAACTGTCAAAACTGGTCTTCAACGGTATGCAAGTCGATACTTATGTCTGCATACTCCGGCATCAAGAACGAACAAATTTGCATCATTTAAAAAAAAAAAAAAAAAAAAATATCTGTCAAAAATTAGGTTTGGGTGCCCGCAACCCCCCCCCCTCCCTTACTTGCAACACAAAGATTGCCAATCCATGAATGGAGACCGACAGGCCGGCTGTTTTTTATTTTTTTTTTCTACGCTTAACCGATAGTTGAGTCGTACGAGTGACGTAGTTGGTTTAGAATTCATCGGAAGACTTGACTGTTGTTACAGTAGCCTTGGTTAAATTGCCCGTTCTTCCTTTATACAAAGCTACAGCTAACGGGAAACTTAACTATGGTTACCATAGCACCGGCAAAATCTTACAATACTAGACTAAAAGCGTCACTCATAGAGTCTTAACTATCGGTTTAACTTAAAAGTAACGATCGGCTCGCGAATGCATTTGTATTGACTGCAGGCAGAATGCTGCACAGTGCACAAAGCAAACAGCTGCGTTATCTCCGGACCTAAAACGTTGTACTGGTCACAAAATAACTACGATTAACTAACAAACTAACAAAGCGCGAATGACAACGGACTCAACGGGAGGAGGAACTAGAATATCAGAGGAAGAGAAGAGGATGGTGGTTAATAAAGAGACAGAGAAAATCTTTGCTTGCAGACGGCGAGAAAGAGAGAGAGGAAGAGAGCTGAAGAGACAATATTTGCCCTTCACATACCAGACATTTTCTGCCGAGGAGAGAGAGAGAGAGAGAGAGAGAGAGAGAGAGAGAGAGATTCACGCAATCTTTACGCGAGCACGGTGTACTTACAACATTATGATATAAGGGTATGATCATGGGAAAATACTTCTTGCTCCTGGACTGGCTCTGGCTGGACCGTCTATACTGACCGCTGCTCCGTCTACTTGACCGTTGTGATAATCTCTGAGTTCCCAATGAGACGCGAGACTGGGCTGATAAGAAGGAGGAAGAAGAGGAAGTCGACGAAGCGGAGCACCGAGGATCGAAAATCCGAAAATTTGAAGAAAAAACATTGGCGGATCCAGGAATCTGTCCTTCTCTCTCTTTCCCCAATGAAACGCTTGCGTTAGAAAAGGATAGAACCGAGGCTGTCGCTTGATTTTTACCCCCTCTTGTATCCTTTTCTAACTTGAACGTTCTTATGGGTATGAAAGAGAGAGAACACTGAGAAAAATTTGCCAGTGAGTTCAACCGGACATCTGTTAAATACCTACTTAACCTACTCGTGTTGTTTCAACAGGAATTCCTGTTGAAATAACAGGAATTTCTTGTTAAAATAACAGGGATTCCGGTTAAGTTAGTTTTAGCCAGACGTCCGGTAACGACAACAGGAACTTTTTCTCAGTGAAGGGCCATTTCCTGGATCCGTTAGTAAGACAAAATGCACCTTCTCGACTCTCGTGCCTTTCAGACTTTGTTTGCATCTTTCTGCCGGGTCAGAAGATCTCTAACTAAGGCCCGCGGACCTCCGAAGGATTCCTCTTCATGGCATACTTGGGCAAAACTATGTCGAAACTAAGTCGTCGGTCCCTTTTAAAGAGAATCAAGACAAGAGGAGAGGGTATAGACAACCTGACAACCTATGATTGACCAATGAGCTTTAGACCCTATACGGACACCGCCATTGGATGCGTATTCGTACTATTCGCACTCTTGTTTTTTGCGAACAAGAAGGTCCCAAGGTGTTCTAGGTAGAAAAGAGTTAGTTTTCGGTCAAGAAAGTTCCGATTAAAGATTTTCCATATGACAGAAGACAAAAGTTCACTCCTAAGATTTTCCCATGCTTTTAAGAAAAAAGTTTCATTCCAGATACAAATAGAGACGGAGCACTAACTGGTTGCAGCAGAGGCACTCTGAATTCTCGCGGATTCAACAAAACAACAGTCAACGTTGCATAATGTTGAATGGTGAGCACCCTCCTCTTCACTTCCCACCCATCCCCCCCCCCCGTGTTTTCCGAATTTCACCGTTAAACACCATGCGACATCAAACGGTGTTGACTGTTGTTTTACAAATAATATTGTTGAATCCCCGAAAATTCAGTTTGCCTCAAATCTTCCCTACGTCTTTTATCGTAGTGCTCCCTCTCTATTTGTCTCTGTTTCATTCAGATTTTCCCTCATTTTTTTCACAAATAAATTCCGTTAGATTCCAGAGATTTTTCCATGGTTTACAAATACAGTTTTAAAAAGCGATGTAATTTTTTTGTTTTTGCGTTTCCTTTTGTTTTTATTTATTGAGTGCAACTTAATACTTACACTTCACGTGTATGAATAGGAGAACAAAGTAAAAGAAAAAAGCAATTTGATGTGACGATTTCAATTTTAAAAGAGCTCGGGAAGGCGAACATTAAAAGATGTATGGGCGGATCCAGCCGTTTGGCAACCGTAAACGCGTCCCATTTGAACGTAGTTGAAACAATCGATTCTTGAGGAGGCCATAGACCTTTTAATAATCGATTGTTTCGCATGCATTCAAATTGGAAGCATCCACAGTTGTCAGATTGCTGGATTTGCCTAAAAGAAAAGAATAAAAACCATGTCCAAATTTACTTTTTTTTCGGTCCAGTTTGCGGAGAAGCACCGGGGAGGGGGGGGGGGCATTAAACGATACTAAATAGTTAGTATAAATAGTATCAACAATCCGTATCACATGCGCGTCCGTAATCCGCACTTGTTCCCGTATATTAGTTCTCTTCTTCATCATATCCGTAACTTTAAATCTCTTCTCCTTCTTCTTTTTCTTCCTCTTCTTCTTCTTCTTCTTCTTCTTCTTCTTCTTCTTCGTTGTCACTTACTTTGATTCTATCTACGTCTGCCGTTCTCTGAGCGATTCTGCACGAAGAGACTGATGGATGGTCGCGGCCCACCATCAGAAAGGCCGCAACCCATAAATTACGATGTATCGATGTTTCTTAAATCTAAACCTATAGAAAAGAATCGATTCTTGGGAGATTCGATTTGAACCTGAACCCCTTATGGACCAAGCCCGAGTTTACTCATTTTTCTCTTCTAGTCTATAAGTTTCATATTGTTTCAGTCTTCGTTCCGGATAGACGCGATTATCGATGATAACACTTACGAGATTAGGTTTCTTCCGGCGCCTTCAATGTATCGTATATGCAATTCCAACTCCCCTGAGTACGAACAGTTAACTACCTTCCTTACATAAACGGAAGAGTGGCGTTCTTTTGAACTACCCTGACCCTTATAGGGTTAAATTAATCGTTTTTTTGTTTTGTTTTTTTTTTTTTTTTGCACGGGTTTACACAGAAAAAAATGGACTTGCTCCAGACTCGAACTTTCCATGTTCTAGACACGAACGTACACACCAGTACGGGAACAAGTTCTGAGCGCAATCTATTTAGGTTGAGTTGGCGTCTGAAACGCATCCCGTCGTGTCCAGAACCTGAAATGTCTGTGCTCTGAGCACGCTACGTACTGGTGTGAATATAGATCGTGTCTGGAGCACATCCTTTTTTTTCTGTGTAAAATAAAAAACTATCAATCCATGATACGTGTCCACGCACACTAACGGCTTGTTGACAGCGATTTATTGATGTCTCATCCACATAAACCTGTAAAAAAGAATCAAATTATATCCTAAAGATTTTCTGAAAAATCGATACTTTTGCATAGCTTTAATTGGATTGGAATAAAACGATTCATCGAGTGACCACAGCCGAGCGGTCACATCTGTGGCTTTGTTAGGGAAGCACCGTCGCGACACTTAAACACGTGAATAAGTCGACCGCCTGAACGAGTTCGAAGGTTAAGTTCAACGGTGAGCCAGCGCACTGAGGTCTGAGAGCGAAAAAATGCCAAAATATTAGTGACAAAAGTCATCGAAAATCATAATTTTCGACCTTTTACTCATAATTTAAAACTTTCCAGAGGCATATCTAGTTTTAAGTTACTTGGTAACACTACAATATTCTCAGTGATTAAAATTTGTTTTTAAAGTTTATATGAATGATAAATTGAAGAAAAAATTTACTTTTTGATTTTTGGCCACTTTTTGGCGATCTCAGAGTCTCAGACGATAGTGCAGCGATGGACAGGCGGATTTACCGGCATTACGGTCCGTTCCCATGTGTTCCTCTTCTATTCGTTCCCTTCATCGATTCTTTTGTGTAATGCCTTCAATGTCTTCGACTCTTTTTTCGCTCCAAGGAAGCCTAAAATCAACGACCAATCAATAATTCGCTGAGCTCGAGCCGGTGCTCCCTAGTTCATATACAAAAAGTCTTTCAAAGGACTCTAGTATAGGGGCGTATCATACAATTTGCCAACGTTGCATTTTGTCCATTGAAACCGACGTGAATGGTCAATCTACCGATCAACCAATAATTCGATATATTTCGAGGATAATTTGGCAACGTTGCATTTTGTCCATTGAAACCAAGGTGAAAGGTCAAACTACCGATCAACCAATAATTCGATATTTTTCGAGGATAATTTGGCAACGTTGCATTTTGTCCATTGAAACCGACGTGAAAAGTCAATCTACCGATCAACCAATAATTCGATATTTTTCAAGGGTTTCAATGAACAAAATGCAATGTTGCCAAACTACTTCTGAATGGAGATACTTGGAATCAGGCGGATTTACTTCATCACTCTACGGAAAGCTTTCCGAGACATTATCAAGTGTATAAGTTTTACTCTTCCCCCGCAAAGAACGACTCAAATAATCTCGTCTGAAATATATCAAGGCGGCGTATTATTTCCATATTTACTTTCAGAAACAGATAAATACTCGGATCAGATGCTTAGAGAAGGTGGGGGGGGGGGGGGGGGGTAATGTATAAAACAGTGGAAATAGAATCCCTAAAGCGAGAAAGACAGAGAGAGAAAGATAGGGGCTGGAGAAGAGTGAGAGAGAGAGAGAGAGAGAGAGAGAGAGAGAGAGAGAGAGAGAGAGAGAGAGAGAGAGAGAGAGAGAGAGAGAGAGAGAGAGAGAGAGAGAGGGAGAGAGAGGGAGAGAGAGGGGAGAGAGAGGGGAGAGAGAGGGGGAGAGAGAGAGGGAGAGAGAGAGAGAGAGAGAGAGAGAGAGAGAAGAGAGAGAGAGAGAGAGAGAGAGAGAGAGAGAGAGAGAGAGAGAGAGAGAGAGATAGAGATAGAGAATAAAAGTAAGGAATGGCAGGAAGGCAGGAGTGGCTCGTCCTCACTCCTCATGCGAAAATACATCAGCGGATTCCCATTGCAGCAGCCCTCTTCCGAAAAACTCGAACTTGGCGCGTCGCGCTGTTTCATGTCGTGTTGGCTGCGTCGAGCGCCTGAGAGGGAGTGGGAGAGAGAGAGAGAGAGAGAGAGAGAGAGAGAGAGAGAGAGAGAGAAGGGAGCGAGCGAGAAGGTGTAGAGAAAGAGAGATAGCAGGAGTGAGTCGAAAATGCTTAATCCCGAAAAGGCTCATTTTATTTACTGAATTATAACAAATTTAATTAATTCCAAGTTTTAGCAAAGCGATGCGCCACCACCACCCCCTTCGCTCTCCGGATAAGGGAGAAATTGGGCGGGGGAGGGAATGCGGCAGTAGCACGCGGAGGATATACTTCCCTCCCTCCTCCCCCTTTGCCATCTTCTCCACAACCGAAACTCGTCCAATATTTAACCCTTTCTTTACTCCGAGAGCGGGCGCACGTATGTGACTTATTGATTCCATTATGTGACTTTCTCCTTTTTATTCTTTATTTGTGTCGTGTATTTCACTGTTTCCTCTCCTCACCGCTTTCGAGAGGAGTCGTCACTCCGATGTTGCCAAACTTTCAAAGAGAATCTGGGGTTTTTGGTTTGTTCGGCCTCGTCCTTGAAATGTGAAGTATATGGTTTAAGTTAGCATTGGATATAAGGGGACACCCCCCCCATGTTCGGTTTAAATAAATAGGGAAAAGAGGGGGAAGGAAGGGAGTAAGAAATGTAGAAAACTGGAAAGGGGGGTCACCGGGGGACGAAAATCGTATTCGAATATTAATTTTCTTGTGTCGAAAGTATTTGCCAAAAATTGCTAGTTTGAAGGTTCCGTGCTACTTCAATCAACACCTTAGAAATCGCAATTTATCGCCAGTACTTTTGACCAGAAAAATTGGTCGTGGAAAGCTCGGAATGGTATGAAAGTGATTCTTCGTGTGTGTAACTGGACACAGAATTCTGATATAACTATCCAGGTGAGAAAAGTTTGCATATTTCTGTTATGTGTTGGTTTCCTTATCCTGCGAATCCTTCCAGAAGAAACAGTTATACGATTTCTGGGTCCAGATAGACACTCTAAAACACTCGCACTTTCGTTTATAACCAATCTCATATATGTATTTGTCACAATTTTTTTTTTTTTTTTTTGTTTTGTTTGTAAATTAAAGGTTAAAAAGGTGAGGCGAACCAACCGAGCCTGTGTGAAAATGTCCATAAGAGATTTTCATCAGTGGCGGCTCGTGCACTTTGGCAACAATGTTATACCTCCATTTGATTGTATGTAAAACAATCGATTCGAAAGTGAAGCAGCGCTTCATCAGCTTTCGATTTTTGAGCATGGATTCAAATGAGGCAAGGACATTGTTGCCAAATAGCACGAGCCGCCACTCATTTTCATCATGGCTACCTCCTTGAAGTTTTAATATCACATTCCACAAATTCCTATCCATCGCTATAGTTTGTAGGCCAATCTAGGGGTAAACTAGCTTGAGGATCATCGATGCCGTTTGGTGAGCAAAGAATGAGGTTTTGCTAGTTCAAGTCTAGTCCGAATTTCCGCCAACTCGATCGGGCCCCAGGACCTTAGTGCGCCGATTCAAGGGGATTACCGGAATGGGTTAGTGAAGGGGAGAGGGGAGGAAATTGGGGGGGGGGGGGGGCTGAGAGAAGAAAAAGCATCGAGCACGCGGACCTTTTAGAGAAGGAGTCGCTGACATTTCCATCAATTTGTTTTGTCTTTTAAGAGCGGAATGCGCTGCGCGGTACGTACTGCAGCGTTCGTGGAGCAATTGGCAAACGGCGAAGCTACCTTTGAGAAATTATAATTGTAAATTTTATCTCGAGATTCGAACGAAAGTTTGGAAAGAGTTAAGATGGATACAGGGAGCCTTTCAAGTAAGCAGCGTGAAGGAACGTATTTGGTACACCGTGTGCCAGTGGCGTCGCGTGCCATCTGGCAACAATGCAACTGCTCCATTTAAACTCATTAAATATGTCGAATTTTTCTTGTGCACTGTGCACCCCCTGAATTCGATCTTTTACATGAGTTTAAATGGATAGAATACATTGTTGCCAAATTGCACGCGACGCCACTGCCGTGTGCGGTAGAAAAGTATGCCAAGCTAATAGGGCCAAGCGAGTAGGGTTTCATCAAACCCTACTCGTTATACCTTTAAATTTAAAAGTAAAGTTGAAACCGAAATCAATTAGTAGATTAGTTGATTTTGTAATTTTAAAAAAAAAAAAAAAAAAAAAAAAAAAAGTGGGAGCTTCTGATTATGGAACATCCATTGTCCCAATAATATATAATAAACAATAAACAATAATATCTAAAATAAGATATTATTGTAATGTAAACAAACAAATAAAAATTGATAGGCACCCGATTCCGAAAATTGATGCATTGGTTACAAGTCTATGTCCAGCAAAGGACTTTGTTAAGTTAGACTTTGTTGGACTTAAGTCGTGTCTACAGCACTAAAAAAAAACAAAGTTTGAGTAGAACCGAAGCTGCTTTTAAAAATAGCTTTGTAGAGCAAAAATCCTAGCTCTAGGCGCGGCTCGTGCAATTTGGCAACCGTGTTTTTTGCCTTTTCAACCTGTGCACAAGTATAATTTTCTCAAGAATTCAATGAATCTCCTGAGATTCCATTACTTTAAGTTGGTTTTTAAAGGGGAGAATCCGTTGTTGCCACATTGCACAAACCGCCCACATGCACTTTAAAATATCAATATATTGGTATTATTGATAAAATTTTAGCACCGTCATAAGGCACAATGAGAGATGACTCAAAGGGTGAAGAAGACTTAACTTTAAGGTCACCCTACAATGTGCATTTCTCCGCCTCTTGCCAAAAAGGCAACAAAAACAGTAAATAAGAGAAGGTTCGGAAGAAGGGAGAAGGGGAAGGTGAATGAGAGAGGGAAGGAGAGAGAGAGTGAGAGAGAGAGAGAGAGAGAGAGAGAGAGAGATCGAGGGAGGGAGCGAGAGGGAGAGAGGGTGAGTGAGAGTGTGAGAGGGGGGAGGAGATTCCAACAGAGGTATTTGCTCGATCGGCGTTGAATGTGTCACGGATGAGGACCATTGCATTGCCAATGCCTAAGCTCCACGGCGCTCTCCGTCTTGTTTATTCATTTTAAAAGCGATTTTCGGTTCGGCATTAATCGCTAAACACTCTCCTGTTTTAATCAGTTCCCTTGATTTATTTCTCGATAAACTCCCGCTCACCCTCTCCGCCTCCTACCCCCTCATCAACTCTCTCCTTGATTCCCGCGCACATACAGACTGACGCGAAAGGGATTTAAACACCCCCCCCCCCTTCCCCCCTTTTCCCTTTCTCCCAACCCTTTTAGCGACTGTCTAGAATCTAGACTTACGTCTGCCACACCCGTCGTTTCTCGCGTCATCTTGGAGAGGTACTCGAATCTTTGGATTCACCATTTGCGGTGAAACATCTCAAGAACGTTGTATTTTGTCCATTGAAACTCGTGTAAAAAGGTCGAATGCGAAGGTGTTCACCGAACAGCCAATCGTCGATCTTTTTCATGGGTTTCAATGGACGAACTCCAACGTTGCCCAATTTCACAGTACGCCACTGGTAAGGTTGCAAAAAAAACTGGAGCTAGTCGATTTTTTCTCGATAGACTTCTGTATATACGTTTTCTAAGATATATCTTCTTGTATACAAGACAAAACATTATGGCTTTTCAACCGCGAGAGGCAACATTCCATGCCTCCTTTGTGCTCGGTGAAAATTCTTGACTGACGAAACATTTTTTTTTTTTTTTTTTATCATGTCAGTTAATTTCTTCCTCAAATAGTAGAGGGTCAACGCCGACCTCACAGGAAATGACGAAAGTTTAATAAAAGTTGAGCTATTAGAACGACCAATTAAAGAGTGAAGTTAGATTGGAGTTTAGAAATTGTCCTTTCCTTTACCAATACATTCTTAGCCCCCCCCCCCCACTCCAGCCCAGATATATTTTTCGATGCAAAATTTATGAACACGCAATTGCGGATCCAGAAAATTTTTCTGGGAGCGGGAGGGCACGCCTGTGAAATGTTGAAATTTGAAGCGTCGGTGGAAGTAATTTTGGGGTATTTTCTGTTGAAAAAAGCAACATTTAAGGCTTCTGAGGGCCCCCCCCCCCCCCCGGTGGATCTGCCACTGTGAACACGTGTCAGTATGAAAGGAGAACATCAGGACATCGCGCGGCGCTTCCGATGTCTTTCCTGTCAAGCGACTTTGGCTGAAAATCACGCACACTTATCTGTAATCATGGAACGGATTTCCGGCGTGCCGTGGAAATCGAGGCACTCTCCAGATCCGGAGGGGGCTTCTAAAACGTCAAGTGTGCTCTTCTCAAGAATTTCCCACTTAATCATACCACTGATTACCTTCGTAAAGAACGCTCCAGCCTTTTTGTGGTTTTTTTTTTATTTATTTTATTTTATTTTTTTATTTATTTTATTTTTTAGATCGTCCCTAGTAGTCAACACGCAAGTGTGCCTGAGACCTTAGTCAGAGCTGATAAAAAAAAGTGTGTCATTTGACTTGAAATTCGTCTCATGTTAATGCCAGGACCATAGGCTGATACAGAAATGTGTCTATCTAGCCCTAGCCCCCCCCCTCTCTCACTCTTTTCTCTCTCTCTCTCTCTCTCTCCCCCCTCTTTCCTCTCTCTCTCTTTTTTCCTTTTTCTCCCTCTACTCCCCTTTTCCCCTCTTCTCCAGTGGCGGCTGTGCGATGTGGCAATAAGGAATTCTCTCAATTCGACCTAAGTAAAACAATCTATCTTTAGCAGGTGCAATTGCACCCCCGAGATATCGACACTTTTGCACAGGTTTATATAACAAAAAAGCAAAGTTGTCAGCTTGCACGAGCCGCCACTGTCTCTCTTACTCTCTCACACTTTCTCTCTCTCTCCCTCCCTCTCTCTCTCTCTCCCTCCCTCCCTCTCTCTCTCTCTTTTTCTCGATCTCTCTCTCTCTCTCTCTCTCTCTCTCTCCTCTCCCTCCCCTTCCATCTGAACAAGTGCGTTAGAAAATGACAAAAACGTGATGGCCCCCTTTCCTATCCTTTTTCATAACACACTTGTTCCGATGACTACAGAAAGAGAGAAAAACAAACTCCTGTATCCACCCATGCCACGACTGCCGATTTGCGGTTATGAATAGACATTCTACTATCCAATGTGGTGATTCAATCGATTGAATCAAAGACTATTCATTTTAGTATTTCTATTAGACATTGTTTGATACTTCTCGAAGGTTGCTGCAATCTTTGCTTCAATCTGCTGAGTCGCACATCGGTGGATTGTAGAAAGACATTAAATAAAATAAATAATTTGTGCAGCATTTTACCTCAGAATTGATTGTCCCTTTGCCTACAGCAAAACCTCACAATACTTTCCCTTTATGTTTCGTTTTCCCGCGGAATGGGTCTATTTTGTAGGTTTTGAAAAATTTTTCCTATTGTGGTTTAGTCTATTTTTCCGATAAAACAGTTCGGCCGGTTCCGACTTCGAGGCGAGGGAATAATCGTTCGGCAGTGAATAAATATTGATGAATGAGAAACCGCCTCCAACGCGGCCTTTATATGGCTACCTGTTGCCCGTGTTGGTCGCCTATTAGCTCCTATCTCCACGAGAGCTCCCTCCCCCTCCCCCCTCCCCCTACTCCACTGTTCATCCCGTATTTCCCGTTGCGAAGGGCGCGAAGAGGGCCAGGGGTTGATTTCGCCCCTCGAACTGTGAACTACCGGCTACCGGGTCGAGCTTCGAAGATCAGCGCGATCGGATGGGAAGGGTTGTATGGGGGGGGGGGGGGGGGGGGGGGGTCGAAGTTCGGGTCGAGGATTCTATCATACAGCTTGTAAACCTATCATTAATCGCATCCTTCCACAAACACACACACTTATACTCCGTCTCTCACACACTCTCACAGATCACCCGGTCAACATAGGATGCCCACGAAGTGCCTTCCTGCGATGGAGATCTGACAAGGCTTAGAGTCCCTACAAAGAAAAAAGTTTATATTGAGGCTACCAGAATTACATTTAACTTAACTATTGCGCAGCAGTATAATTCCGGCATTTGTAAAGAATGTTTATTTTGAATATCACGAGAATTCTACGTAAGGATACAAGAATTACATGTGAATATTATACGAAAAATAATTCTTGTAGCCTCAAATATAAACTTTTTTCCGTGTATATGGAGAGAGTTGTGACAATATAGGTTAAACATAAGAAACTCATTAATCAACGGGTTTTATGCTCTACAAACACCACCATTGGATGCATTTTTGCACATTTTTTTTTTTTTTTTTTTTTTTTTTTTTTTTTTTTTTTTTTTTTATCAAAGCGGATGGCTTGTTTGTTTACATTCTGAACAGAGGTCCCTTGGAGTTTTACAAATAAAAGAATTAGTTATCGATGGAGCTGTTAATTTATTGTTTCATGATGCACCTCAAGAATGTCTATTAGGTCCTAAAGTATCTTAAAAGCTTGAATGGACGTCAATCGGGAAAAGGGATTGAAAAAGACA
>VMOF01000013.1:28515144-28599720 GCA_011764245.1 Trialeurodes vaporariorum
GGTTTTTTCTCATCCCCCTTTAAGTTTAAAAAAAGGAAAAAAAATTTTATTTTTTTCCATCCTTGTCTAACATATGTTTCTTAATGGAGAAAAGAGAGAGATGAAGAAACTCTCGGTGCGCTACTGTCGCAACCGATTATCCCTCCACCTTACTATATAACACAACGTGCGCGACGCGACGCGGCAGCGGATCTTTATCCGAAAATAAAAGCAGGTTCTCGATAAAACCGTTAAAAGCATTGCACTGTCATTAGAGAGACGAAGAAAGAATCGCCCTAATTCCATAGGTTAATGTTAATGTTACTTTTAAGAGGGTTGCGCGCGGCCGCGGCTGTAAAGGCACGCATAAGCGGATCCTATAAGTAATCGTCCTTCTCTCTCTTCTCTCATTTGAACGCATGTATTAGAAAAGGATAGACGGAGCGGGTGAAAGTCACGTGATTGCCCCTGAGCTTTCCTTTTCTAACACACGCGTTGAAAAGGGCGAAGAGAGAGAAGGACATAGTTTTTGGATCCGCCGGTGGATAAGGCGCAGCGCTGATGACCGCGAATGCGAGTATTTCGAGGAGCGTGAAGCAGCCGTCACACTTTTATCAACCGGTGAATCATGATCGATAACCCTTTCAGTCATTTTTGTTTTGTTTTTTATTTTTATTTTTATATTTTGAAGAGTAATGAAACTGTCAGTCGGATCAGGGTTGCCATTTTGCGGTTTACTGGTGGATCCAGGAAAGTAATCCTCTCTCTCTCTCTCTCTCTCTCTCTCTCTCTCTCTCTCTCTCTTCTCTCTCTCTCTCTCCTTCTCTCTCTCTCTCTCTCTCTCTCTCTCTCTCTCTCTCTCTCTCTCTCTCTCTCTCTCTCTCTCTCTCTCTCTCTCTCTCTCTCTCTCTCTCTCTCTCTCTCTCTCTCTCTCTTCCCTCATTAGAATACGTGTGTTAGAAAAGGACACATCCGGGGCGGTCATGAGATTTTTGCCCCCTCTGCTATCCTTTTCTATTACGCATACGTCCTAATGGGTAAAGAGAGAGAAGGACAATTTCTTGGATCCACTTAAGATGATTCCAGGCGAAAATTTTCCGGCTTGTAGCTCTATGATTAGACCGGGCCACTAGTTACTTTTGGAACAGAGTCCCTGTTGCACTGGCGTACGCAGGAATTAGTCTCTCTCGCTCTTTTCCCGTTTGAGAGTATGCACTAGAAAAGGAAAGAGATGGGGGCTGAAAACACTATCGAGCTCCTGTTTCTGTCCTTTTCTTACACACGTGTTCAATTCAAATGGGGAAAGAGAGAGAAAGACCAATTCCTGTGGACTTACGCTACTGCTGTTGAGATGAGTGAAATCAGGGGCGCTGCCATCAGAGACGATTTGCACACAGATGATGCACCAATTGCACCAATTTTAATTTTCAATAGTGGAATCTCACACTATGCCTTTGCTGATCGACACCTATTTTCGCTTTTAAAGATTCTTTTGGGCATCATAGACATTCTTGAGGTGATCTATGATGAAAATTAACCACCACATTGACATTTAGTTTCTATAGCATGCGGTTGCCAGGTTTGGAGGAGAATTCACTAAGTTTTACATTGACTGAAATGCAGGATGAAGGCGAATTATCGCCACCATCTGGCAATGTTGGCTATGGTCTAGCGTACGCAGGAATCTATTTTTCTCTCTCATGCCCCATTAGAACACGTGTGTTAGAAAAGGACAAGAACAGGGGCTAATAAGTGACTTCAGCCCCTATTTCTTTCCTTTTTCAGCACATACATTCAAACGGGAGAAGAGAAAGACAGACAAATTCCTGCGTACGCTATTAACTATGGTTATAGTTGATTAGTCGTAGTATCTTTGGTTATTCTGCTCTGCGACCTCTGACTAGAAATGGCTGTAATGGTTTGTTTGAATTTCGCCCCCCCCCCCCCAAATAAAAGAAAAAAATTATGAAATGGTGTGCTTGATTTTTATTTATCCGTCTGTTTTTGCAGCGCGCTCCTCACAATCAAGTCTACCGCTTTTCCGGTATCGGAAATGCCATTAAATTCTTGCAGCAATGTTTTCACCACTAAATTTAATCCTCGGCCGCCGCCGACTTAATTTCAGCGCGCCGACTCATTCAAGTGAACCGACCAACCTGTTTTCCAACCCCTCCGTGCGTATGCGAGCAACAATCAAACCAATAAAATAAAGTCTTAACTTTTAGTTCTAATTTACAGTCATCTCTGGTGGAAACCCCTTCGAATTCCACCCTCTCCCTTTCCCCCTTGGTAACAGTATATATATATTGCTCTCCCTCTCCCTCTCTCTCTCTCCACCCTCTTTCTCTTTCTAATATCGTTTCTTCGGCGGAAAAGAACATACCTTTCACTCGCCCATTAATGGCAGCCCAAGCAAGCGCAAGGCAAGGGGATGCTCTCGGTTCCCGGTTTCCCGAATTCCCGAATTCCCGCGTACTCGATCTCCCGAAACGACTCGCATGAATGAACTGTTAACGACCCCTCATACGTCCCCCCCCACACCCCCACATACTCCTCGCACACCCTCCCCACGGTCCCCTGAAAAACCCGCGAATAAACCGTGCGAGAAGTTCACGCTTTCTCTCTCTCTCTCTCTCTCTCTCTCTCTCTCTCTCTCACTCTCTCTCTCTCTCTCTCTCTCTCTCTCTCTCTCTCTCTCTCTCTCTCTCTCTCTCTCTCTCTCTCTCTCTCTCTCTCTCTCTCTCTCTCTGGCTCTCTCGTGGATTGATTAAAATTTTCATGATATCTACGCGTTCTCATTCCGCGCGAGGCGGAGTTTTCTTGAAGGTAACATTTTTGAAACCGATAATTGAGCGTTTTCGGCAAGTTGTGGAGGCGCTGACGGAGTTTATCCGTCCCTCAGGGATCAAAGGGGGTGTCAAGGATTCTCTGAGGAGTCTTTGTCGCTTTCCTCGAAATCCGGGATTCCTTCAGGGAACATCAACCAAGCCATACGTGAAAAAGTAAGACCTGCGGTGATTATGTGTCAGTGGCGGCTCGTGCAATTTGGCAACTTTAAATTCCCTCCATTTAAACGAATGTAAAGCAATCGATTCTTCAGGATGCTTTCATGTCAGCCTCCTCAAAATGTATAGCTTAACGTCAGTTTGTAGGTTTAAATGGAAGAATTGCATGGTTGCCAAATAGCTTGGGCCAGCCCTGTTATTGATAGCTATAGGCCCCGCTAACCCCGCGTGGCGGGGGGGGGGCAACCTATCGGTGAGCGCAAAAATTTTGAGAAGTGAAAGAGGAAGAGAGAAAAGGAGAAAAGGAAAGGAAAATGAAAAAGAGGAAAAAAAGGAAAGAAAAGAGAACAGATTGAGAAAAATAGAAGCTAAGAAAAGTAGGAAGAAAGCAATGTAAAGGATCTAAGTGATTCAGCCAAAATTTACGTTCACAAAGATCGGAGCTTTTTCAAACTCATGATAGTGATATATTTTTTAAGTTTTATCGTTGTGAATAAATAAACAATTTTTCTATATTAATTACAATAATTTTCAAATAAAGGGATTTTTCCGACCAAGGCTCCTACTTGTACGGGTGTGATGGGAAGGGGGGGGGGACCACGGAAAGTTCCACGGAAGTGGCCAATTTTTTGCTTAAAAAAGAGGGGCGCAGCATTCGAATCAGCGGGGGAGCGCACGCTCAGCTAGCTATGGTCGATTTTTGTGTAAATTTCTCTCTCTTTCTCTCTCTCTCTCTCTCTTTCTCTCTCTCTCTCCCTCTCACTCATTCACTCTCTCTCTCTCTCTCTCTCTCCCTCTCACTCATTCACTCTCTCTCTCTCTCTCTCTCTCTCTCTCTCTCTCTCTCTCTCTCTCACTCACTCACTCACTCACTCACTCACTCACTCACTCACTCACTCACTCACTCACTCACTCACTCACTCACTCACTCACTCACTCACTCACTCACTCACTCACTCACTTACTCACTCACTCACTCACTCATTCACTCCTTCACTCACTAACTCTCTCCCTCTATCTCTTTTTTTCAACTGCTCTTATTCAAGCTTCATTTTCAAAACTCTTGCCAAGGTTCCTGAAACTTTTACATAGAGCTTTATCTGATGATGCACTGATGTTATCGATTCCGATGAACCATCTTTGATTCAGTCGGTTAGCGATTGGCGCGTTATCTCCGTATTATATCCCCTGGTGGTTCAGATACATAACCCCCGTGGAAACGGAGGCCCTACTATGCAAGCAGGTGCCTCCTGGACGTAAAGGCTGCTACCAACAATTCGTATTTCAATGAATTTTAGCATTGGAGGTTGCATACCTACCTAAGCCAAAATCTAGAGAATTTTCTTGGCAGTTTTTTTTTTTTTTGTTTTGTTTTTTGTTTTTGTTTGGAGAATTTGGATTAATTATCTTTTCATTGATTACAAAATCTATACGGTCACCGAAAGGAAAATTGAATCAAGTAGAGGAGTTGTTATTTATTTTGTTTATTGTCAAAAGACCAAAGACTTGAAATACCCATGATCCAATATAAGCAAAGCACTCAGATGTCCACTGTAATCTTTGCCGTGTGGTCCGAGTGACAAGACATAAAAAAGTGGCTACTATAGAGATAGATAGTGCGTCTGCAGTTTCCAATATCGTCTGTGTCACAGACACATATGCATCAATGTTACCAAAGATCACAGGTAGTATTTGGTGTAGACTCCTCCACTTCCACATCTGAAACCAGCTGCTATCTGCTAGTTTTCTGGAAAATTTTTCAAATGTATTTATCAAAGTGGAGCGCTTATATTCGCGTAAATTAATCGCCGTTATGATATTGCGCGGCATCTTTCTGCAACTTTAGATCAACTGGCGGGGGAGTGGCGGGGGGTGTGGGGAAGTATACAACAACAAACAATGGACATCCTTTAAAAACAAAACACGGAACAAAGAGCCGAAGACAAAAGACAAAAGCGCGATTTTACGGAGTCGTTCATTCTCACGACAAAAACGCGCTGTGGCTGGCTCCGGAGTCCGGATAATAGATGGCGCGCGGTCAGTATCCCAGTTTTAAAGCCCCGCGTCTCTTTTAAAGTGGGCTTAAAATGCTCCACGCTCTCTCTCTCTCTCTCTCTCTCTCTCTCTCTCTCTCTCCCTCTCTCTCTCTCTCTCTCACTCTCTCTCTCTCTCTCTCTCTCTCTCTCTCTCTCTCTCTCTCTCTCTCTCTCTCTCTCTCTCTCTCTTTTCCTCTTCGCCACTGCCATGCCATGCCACCGCAAATGATGAGAGAATGAAACTTATAAATTTAAGGGGCGTTGCCGATCGTGTCCCGTATAATCTACACGCCTTTACCCCCATCCCTTCACCCCCCCCCCTATTTTCCTTCGTACGATCCCTTTTAACCTCTGGATTGAAGCCGCGAAAATGCGGCTGAAATGTTCCACCGAAGATCGACCACCGCGAGGAGGGTGTTCAAGAAGCGTATTTTTCGCGCTTCGGCCCTCTCGCGGCGAGGATTCCAAACAGGATTGCCAATCTTGGGATGGTTCCCATTATTAGTGACCAACGCCGTCATTTTGCTCGCGGGTTTTCAAGCGTTTTACGGTTTTAGGTATAAATTTCGTGAGTTTTCAAGGTTAAAATCGTTATTTCTCTATAGGTTTCTACCAGTGGCGCACCAAGAACTTTTGTTTGGTGAGGGTTTTACCGCAAATTTTCCATTTTCTGAGGCCTTAGGGGGGGTTTTGAAAGCAATTTTGGCCGAAGATGACCTTTTTTAGGGCAAAATCTTGATGCTTAGGGGGGGTTTTGACCCTAAGACCACCCCCTTCGATGCGCCACTGGTTTTTACAACTAAATCGACCCTTAAATTGCTTACAGCAAAATGAGTGTACAACAGTTCATTTTCCGGTCACTTGCATTACGGTGCAAAACTATTCGCCGGAACTTTTTGCGATTTCAAGAATACCATCGCTCGGTGATGCCCACGACTAGATATTCAAAATATGAAGCTCCCGGAGCTCAATAGGGTCGGAGAGGCATGAAAACGGAGCGGGAGAGAGAGATTAGGATAAAAAACGCAAGCCGGGAGAGGGTGCAGAAAACACCGAAAGGCGAGGAGGTGAGGAATAATTAATTTTTAATTATTTCTTTTCTAAATTACATTTTAAAACAGAGATCTTAATCACCCATCCGCGCCGATGCGTTCAGGTTGCATTGCGGCAAAAAAACAATGGGCATGCAAAAGGATGCAGAAAAAAGATAGGGAGAGATAGAGAGAGTGAGAGGGGGGAAGGTAGAGAGAGACGGAGAATGACAATAATAATCGCTGATCGATTCACATGAGGATAATCATAGAAATAGAGGAAGAAACACAAGTTGTAGTCATAGTGCAACGTTGCCTTATCGACACCCGCCCGGAAGATAATCACCGCGACGCCATTTTTTTATTAACTTCACAGGACACGCTAGGTCGCTAGAGTCCCTGTGTATGAAAGCGGCGTCTAGTTTAGTGAACAAGTGAAGTACAATAATTAGAAGCGGCCCAAGATGTCGTCCAAACAGGGTGGACCAAAGGTCCCGGAACGGATCTATAACCTTTTAACCCTTTACTGCGTGATTTTTTTTTTTTTTTTTTTCGTTCGAAAACATTTTTTTTTTTTCTATTGATTTTGACTCGAAATGAAAGGGGAGAATAGTGAAAAAAATTCCAAATATCAATTGTTGCTGGCATGAGACCTGCAAAGTACTGAATTCAACATGGGCCAGAATAGGGACCAAAATCAAGGTCAAACTGTGAAATATGTTTCCTAACGTTCAGATGGCGCCCAACGTGAGGCCTTGCTTTTTGTGACTTCGGTGAAAGCTCGAAACTTTTCCGCAATATGTGCCGGAGGGATGACGACAAGGAAAAAAAATATGTTTTAACTTTCAAAAGTTTAATAAGGAGAAAATATACTATGTGCCTCAAGGGTGCCACGGTGGAGTAAAGGGTTAATAGTTGCATGCAGATAAAAAAAAAAAAAAAAAAAAACCAAACTTGGGGGATTTTTCTTTTATAACTTCAAAAGGAATTATCTTTTAAGGGGGTCAACATTTAGGGGTCCTGCCTCTAAGGGGGTTAACCGACCCCCAACTCGAAATTTTCAAATGACACCCCCTATCTTGCCATATATCATTCAAATCGGCGTAAAATTTTAAAAGTTTTTGCTGAAACTGGGGCGACATCGTTTTTTTTCGATTTGGACTCACATCTTTAAAAAATCACTTGTCCTATTCAAAAAGTCAGAATTTAAAAAATCAGGAGTCCAAAATACTCCAAATACACGGCAGCAACACAAATTTAGTCAAAGTTACGATTTAGCGCCCCTGAAATTTGTTAACGTCATAGTTCCCCTAGGGGGGGGGGGGGCGCCGGAGCTATCTCACTAAAGTCTTTTTGACGACCCCTACCGTGTGATATATCGATCTACAGGTCATTAAGGCGTACATCAGAGGTCGTTGTCGTTTTACGCATTTAAGATATCGAAATTGTCCATAATTAATAATGAAAGTTCCGTAATTCCAAAAAAACATTGTTGTCCGTGCAAATATTCGCGACAGACCAACTGTGGCAACTTTGGAATATGCGCGCGCCTGCAATACAATTAGAAACTGCAAGGAACACATGTTTGAGCTTTATCAATTTGTACGGGGGCCTGACCAGGTGAGGTGAGGTGAGCTGGCGGTCGCGTATATCTTCTTTTCCATCATCTATACACGAGAAAAGACGAGAGGTTAGAAATGGGGGAAGGAGTTTCAGAGAGAGAGAGAGAAAGAAAAAAAACACTGAATGTTTTAATGCACTAATTATTGTTAAATATGGTTTACGGGGGGAGGGAGGGGGCGTGGCTTTGCATAAGGAGGGGAAGTGAACTTCAGGGGAGTTAGGTGATGGGTGGGAGAGGGGTAGGAGGGGGGAGGCTAATATAAAAATCAACTTGACAGAATCGCATACGCATGGTCAACGTTGCGCGGTTCCGCTGCGCGTTGCGGTCGATCATTTTGACCGCAATCGAGTGGAACCCCCCCCCCCCCCTTTGTCCCCCCACCCCTTAGCTCCGAGCGTCCCCTCTCGTCTATCTTGAGTAGGGCTTGCTTCTTAGACGATGTATCTATTGCCCTTGATAGGATGAGCGATTCGCTCTCGCAGGGTTGCTCATCTTTTGATGTTCGACCGCAACAATTCGAAACGTAATACTGCCACGGAAAAAAAAACATAACTGGTAGAATTTACCATCTGTATAGCTGATTTTGAAGTCAGCTATCAAGTCTGGCAAATTTCACTAAATGGTGGTAAAATGTACTAATACGTTAACATAATATAGCATACTGTACGCTGCATTTACCATCTACTTGATAGCTGACTATACAAAATCAACGCAGATGGTAGATTCTACCAGTCTTTCTTTTCCGTGTACAAAGTGTGTGAAGCAGTATGGAGTCTCGGGACCACCTTTGCTGGTATGGAGTTACGCTCGGGACCTAACATTATTTGGTCTCAGATATTTGTATTATAAAGACCTTCACTAAGAAAAATGTTCCTGTCCGGACGTCTTACTCGACCGGAATTGCCGTTGTTTCAACAGGAATTACTGTTACTTCATCAAGAATTCCTGTTTTTTCAATAGTTATTCCTGTTATTTTACCGGAATTCCTGTTGAAGTAACAGCAATTTCTGTTGAAATAGCAGGAATTTCTTGTTAAAATAACAGAAATTCCGGGTAAGTTAGTATTGACAAGACCGGTTGCGAAAACAAGAAACTTTTCTCATTATTGGTTCAGACGACAAAATGTTTGTTACTTTGCAATTATTTGAAATGTGTATGCTGCGCACCGATTGCCACAAACCTAATTTGGAGCTACAGTTTAGGGATCCAATTTTGCTCATCTAAAGAGACCTGCGTTTAAATTGGCAGTACTGCTCTTTTACGGGACATTAAGGTAGTTACTATATTCAACGATGCCCAGAAAGATTACACTTGTCTATATAAAAATTTTCGTTCACAAGCCGTCAGTGGCCAACGCGAAATTGTATCGATCATTCGGTATAGATGCGGGTATAGAACTCGACTCTATCGTCAAAACCTGATTTCAAAGATAATAATCCTGTTGCTTTTTTTATTTAATTTTTGCCTTAAACCTGATATTAGTTTACCTATGAAAAAAGTTCTGCGTTGCGCACTAGGAGAGGAAAATCACACAGTAAATTAAACCGTGACGATGACGTCATCTGCCTGTGCTGCCGGATTTGACGAAAAATAAATAAATAAGTAAAAATGCGTGTATTTTGTTTGGTAAAATGTGGCAGCGACGCATGAGGAAAAATGTTTCATCGGTAATTTTTTTTTTTAGTTTTTAGTCTATCGACTGGTTTACTGTCGCACTTCCCATCTCTTCTTATCTTGCGCTAGCTGTTTAATCTGTCTGCACCTCTCACAATGGGTCTGTTGAAACTTTTACCGCAGCATTATGGAGCATGGGTTCTCATGTTAAATCGCGTTGAAACCGCATTGAAAGCATCAAAAAGTATCGAAATCATTCATAAATCCTCAAAGGGCGTTTTAAGGAGAGCTTAAGATGGCGGTTGAATGGGCTAATCGACCCCCGCATGCATGCACCACGAGCAGCAAAGATGGCCGACAACGGCATTCGGCAAATTCGGTACTTGCCGGGTACTTTCTTTTCAGAAATCGGGGAAATTGACTTAAAACGTCATATATTTACTTACCGCAGGAATCATGAACAATAACGAGAAAGTAAAATTTACCGGGGGGGGGGACGCACAGAATGACACCAAATGGACTAGCGAAGACAAATATACCTAGCCAGGGTATGCAATAAGCAATACACAGCATCCCATTTAACACGTGTATTAGGTGTATTGCGTGTTGCATACTCTGGCCAGGTATCTTTGTCCCCGCTAGTAGGTACTATGAGGAAGTGAGTCGTTTTGTTTACATTCTAACGAACAATATCAATTGCCGTCGTCGGCCATTTTTTGGTGCTCGTGGTGCATGTATGTGCGGTTGATTCGCCCATTCGACCGCCATCTTAGACTTTCCTTGAAACGCCTTTAGTGGGTTTACGAGTGGATTCTGAGACTTGTTGCTTACAATGTGATTTTTACGCGATTTAATTTAAGAATCGACCCTTTTACCTTTCATAATGCTGAAGCAAAAGTTTGTAACAAACCCATTACGGAACATATATGTATTCTTATGGTTAATTATACATATAGACTAATAAGAAAGTCCGTTTAAAATTACCAGAAGTCTCACTGACTCACCTATAGATTCCATCTGCGGATATGACAACACTGGACAGCACCGCTCCCTTCATGCAGAACAAAACCACCTTTCTCCCCCCCTCATTTTTATGACCTCCCCTCCTCCCACTTAATGGATTTAATGATTTAATTGCTGTTCTAATATTTAAGTGTGCTTTGCGTTAATGCGCTTATGACAAATACAATATGACAGAGTAGGAGAAGAGAAGACGCTTGGCCTGTCCTGGACGCGGACGGGCGAGTGATGCGGTAAATTCCCTTAACCTTAACAAACAAACAAACACTTGGACATAAAAACCGCGTCACTTGCAGTTTGGCCGTTTGCAGCTTGAGAGGTTGTAATTAGTGGGATTTACAAATGAGCCACGGTGCATATAATTTTTGCGAGCAATAAGGTGGAGGTGATTTGCATCGGAAGGAGTTGAAGGAAGCCAAGGAGGGGTTCCCTTCAACTGTTTTGTTTTTACGGTCCGTATGAGTTTCCCTCGATGATCTCGTAAGATAAGAATTATTCAGGGCCGCTTCGGGCTTCTCCGCCGGCGAGCGACGGCGACAGCTCCCGCCTGCGAAATAAGACAAGACGCCTTGATCTATTGCGTTTTCAAGACAATAAGTTTTATTCTAGCAGTTTCGGTTGAATGTATCGTGCGACTACCGGTTTATTTATCGATAACGGTTATAATGAGTATTGATTCGAATAGGAATAGGTTTCTTTAGACGCTCGAACTGGTTCCTCTATGTAACCTTGAAGTGTGTATCTGATGATCGAAGCGCAGCAGCACCAACCATCCTAAAAAAAAACTTCCGTACACGCTCTATATAACACACTGAAAAAAAAAGCTTTAGTCACAATACCAGATTCTAGTTATACAGGGTGTTTCTAAAACTTATGCCATCCTTTCTACCACGTATTTTTGAGGTCAAAATAAGACTTTTTTTTCCTATAAACATGTGTCCGAAAATGCTCCCCTTTTGAGCAACAGCCCTCCAAAGTTTTAAAAAATTGTTGTTTTTTTTAGAATATCGACCATAATTATGAACCGAATGTTATGAAAATTGGTTTCCCGAAGTACTTTTACGTGCAGAATTCATTGATGACCTCGAAAAATTCAGAAATGAGGTCTGACTGTACTTTTCAGGCAATCTTATACCTTCAACAACACAAATTTTATGTTACGGAATGGAAATTTGAAAAATAAATAATGAAATCAGATGGGAAAAACTCTTAGAAAGATATTTGGTCTTCTTTGTTTTGGTCGATAAGACGCGTATTAAGCGAGATAATCGCTGCACAAGGTGGAAAAGTCAGCGCTTTTATCACGAGGAGCGGCAGGAAGTATGCAACCCGCCACTCCTCCGCTTCTTCGGGCCGCCCGCTATAGTAAAAGCGCTGACTTTTCCACCTTGTGCAGCGATTATCTCGCTTAATACGCGTCTTATCGACCAAAACAAAGAAGACCAAATATCTTTCTAAGAGTTTTTCCCATCTGATTTCATTATTTATTTTTCAAATTTCCATTCCGTAACATAAAATTTGTGTTGTTGAAGGTATAAGATTGCCTGAAAAGTACAGTCAGACCTCATTTCTGAATTTCTCGAGGTCATCAATGGATTCTACACGTAAAAGTACCTCGGACACCAATTTTCATGACATTCGGTTCATAATTATGGTCGATATTCCAAAAAAACCAACAATTTTTTTAAAACTTTGGAGGGCTGTAGCTCAAAAGGGGGGCATTTTCGGACACATGTTTATAGGAAAAAAAAAGTCTTATTTTGACCTCAAAAATACGTGGTAGAAAGGATGACATAAGGTTTAGAAACACCCTGTATTACCAGAAGCAGAACGAAATGTGAACGACAGAAAGTCTAGTACTTTGATCAGATAGTTCTGGTGTTAGTACCAAAATATTGCCATAGAACTAGAATTTCCTATTAAAAAAAAAAAAAAAAAAAAAAAAAAAAAAAAAAAAAAAAAAAAAAAAATTAAGAACTATGGTATACATACTAGAATTCTGGTAATTGCACTATCCCTTACATAGCTTCACATATTGACATGCTTCTGGTAATCTTTTTTTTAGCCATGGGCGGAGCCAGCAATTAGGCAACTGTGGATTCTTCCCATTTGAATGTATGAGAAACAATCGATCAGAAAATGGGCTATGGCCCCCTCAAGAATCGATTGTTTCTCATACATTCAAATGGATAGAATCCACAGTTGCCAAATAGCTGGCTCCGCCCATGTTTTTAGCGGCAGTTTGATCAGATAGAGCAATCGATGTGCCAAAATTGACTGAACGTTAATAATGTTGTTGCAAATTTTTGAAGTAAGCATCAAAAACAACATAATGTGTCCGCGATATTTACCATCCATCATTGTTAATTTTACTAATTTTTAGTGTTTTAGAATAATTCTACGCCTACAATTTCACTTCATCGTCGCTATTGTATTTAGAGACGCTGATTTCAAAAATGCTATCAGTTTTCATTGAATTGGCCTATATTTTACGAAAATGCGAAATTACGCCTTTTTAGCAAAAAATTCGAAATTCTGGAAAAAGCATGAGATTTGAGTAAAAACTAAGGCCGAATAAGAGATCAGCAGGTCAAAATACATCGGAGAGAGGGGCGAGAAATCACGAGAGGGATGAGAAAGAGGTATCTTATGATGAGAAAACCTGCAGGTTTTACGTTCATAACAGCCAGACACACTATGTCGTTAAGGCGTAAAAATCAAACTTTTGTCACAGGCCTGTTGATAGTTGATTTGGGTGTTAAACCCTGCAAAAATGACGGTAATCGCACGAAAAACTCACAAAATCCACTCTCAAACTCATACCATACACTAGCGGATCCGCAGGAATTCTCCTTCTCTCTCTAAGGTCATTTGATAGCGTGAGTTAGAAAAGGACAGATAAGGGGCAGTCACGTGACTTTCGCCCCCTCTTCTTTCCTTTCCTAACACACGCTTTCTAATGGACAGAGAGAGAGAAAGGCAATCCACTGGATCCGCCGGTGATACCATATTTTCAAACTCGAGATCGTACTGTCGGTGATTGATGCCTTTTACATTGGGTTTCCCTATCTCAAAAAGCTCCATCCTCACGATGTGTTCTCGCGACGCCACACAAGAAGAAGAAGAAGAAGAAGAAGAAGCATCGTAATTGCATTAATATTTAGGCGGCTATCACCGCCATTATGATCTCGCGTTTAAATGGATTTTATATATGAGTATGGGAATAGATTTCGTGCTTTTATAGTGAGCGTATCGTCACTTTTTACAAGGTTTTGTTCCATATTCTACTCTCAATAAACCTGTATCAAAAGTTTGCAACAGTGTATAGTTCCTCCATTTGACTCTAGGTAAAATAATCGAATGCTGGTGAAGCGCTGCTTCACTATCGAATCGATTGTTTTGCGTAGAATCAAACTGAGGAAAAACAGTGCTGCCAAATTGATCGAGCCACTAATCATAGGACGTCTTTTCATTTATCTTACAATTAGAGATAGACAACATTTTAACATCTGTTTTTTTTGTTTGTTTTTTTGTTTGTTTGTTTTTTGTTTTTTTTTGCCATCAGTCACGTCAAATGTAAAGGTACATTTGCATCTGTTCGTTAAATAGTGCAATGTGACAACAACGGCGTACATGAAGTTGGTTTAGCTTTACGAATTCAGCTGTGAGAGTGGAATTTGTGCATTAATAATGTGTATGCTCCTTTGGTTTAATAATTTCTCTCTCTCTCTCTCTCTCTCTCTCTCTCTCTCTCTCTCTCTCTCTCTCTCTCTCTCTCTCTCTCTTTCTGTTTCCGAATAAACGGATAACGAAGGAATCATTAATTTCTGTTTCCTATACTCGTAAGACCGTGGCAATGTAACGAATCCTCCGAATTCCAATTAAAATTAAGGAAAGAAAAAAAAAAAAAAAAACTGAAACTATTTTAATTGAACGCAATAGGTGATGTGTGGAGTTCACTCATACATTTGTACGGCGAAGCAGGTTAAAACGGTGAAAGGGGAATTTAAATTAGTCCTTAACGGGTCACCGGTAATGGGTAGTCGACCGAATTTGAGTGTGGCGATGTGGAGGAGGCTTGTGAAATTAGAGAACTGCACCCGAAAAGAAGGAAAAAATAGGAGAGAAAAAAGGAAATAGAGGATTACTCTTGAAAATTCCGGAAATCAGGATATTTTTGATGAAGACGTGTGTTGGTAATGTTCCTTTCAACCAAGTCAGCTGGCCATCTCCTTTAAAATATCCAACTTTTGAACAGACTTGATAAGAATGGAAAACGGTGCTTGTTCGAATGGTCGAGACCTATAGTCACGTGACTGCCCATAGTCTAATCAATATGCGGATCTCATCTAATTGGTTATCAGATGCTCGATACTGCCCGATAAGCAATTAGATCAATTTTGTACTCTGATTAGACTTGATAATCACGTGTCTCGTAATTCGTCTCGACCAATCACCGCGCACCGTTTTCCATTCTTATCCTGTCTTTCAAAAGTCGCGGAAATTTCAAGGATCAGCCACAATTTTATATCGCTAACTATTATCATCGCTTTATATGTGAGACTGATGCATTGATCACATACTATACTCATAACTCATGTCTTACTGTCATTTCATTCATTTCACCTTTAATCGTCTCATCTCTTCCAAAATCACGCGTGTCTTGAGTGTTGACTGAAAATAAGCTTGAGTTTGATTGATGATGATCCCAAACAATTCATCGATGACCGTAAGTCTCCATCGACGACTCCACTCAGTGGCGTCGCGTGCAATTTGGCAACACTGCATTCTACCCATTTAAACTCATGTAAAATATGGAATTCAGGGGGTTCACAGTGCACAAGGAAAATTCGATATATTTAAGGAGTTTAAATGGAGGAGTCGCATTGTTGCCAGATGGCACGCGACGCCACTGACTCCACTGCACCGGTTGAGGAATGATTACAGATGCGAGTATTTTCGTGTATTACAGTCATACACTGAACTTTTGGTAATATTTCCTCAATCGGTGGAATCGTCAGTGAATTGAAAAATAACCTTAATTATTCGCAAACGACAGCTCTTCAGCCTGATTTTGCTCTTATTTTGGACGAGACGAGATGAGATAGCGGGAATCGACCAATTTCATTGGTTTAAACAGCGTCACATCAGTGGCGTAGCGTGTAATTTGGCAACGTTGTTAGGTGTCCAGTTAAATCCATTAAAAATATCAAACTATTAGGTGTTCGGTGAACACTTTGCATTTGACCTTTTACATGGGTTTAAATGGACACACTTCAACGTTGTCAAATTGCACGCTGTACGCCACTGCGTACATGACAGCTTTTTGGTCATTCTATGGATGGATGCGTCATTTTTCTGAAATGAACGACTCACGCGACTTCAAATCTGTCACGTGACGCCGTTTAAAGCAATGAGATTGGTCGATTCCCGCTATCTCATTTCGTCTCGTCTAAAAGAGCAGAATCAGCCCTCAGATAGGGCGATAGAGAGAAAACAAGGAGGGTAAAAATTAAAAAGAAGACAATTTATTCTCGTGTAAAAACCAACCCTTTCTTCGCTGTGGGCGGGGCAGGGTTTTGTGATTGGAGGAGGAGTGGGTGGAGGGGGTCCAAGAGATACCTTAGCGACGGCTCGACTCCCGCCGAAGAGTCAAAAATACTTAAAGGTAATTTATTTTTATGACTATCGTTAGATGTTGTACGATTAAAGAGTGGATGGGAGGGAGGGAATTTTTCCTTTTTTTTCTCTTTTTTTTTCGTGAAAATCTGCAGCGTTGTTGTTGATAAGGGGCTCATCGCCTTCCTTCGAATCCTTAAGGTACCCCCCCCCCACTCCGGTTTACCCGCGACTCCTCTGGCATGCCACGGGGAGGAGGTGCGCGCGGCGCGGGCTCTCAGTGGAAGCCGCTTTCTCGCTACGAAAAATCAAACTTAAACTTTAGCAGTTCCGTATTTATATGTAAATTAAAGTTCAGCGCGTTTGTTTTAATTAAAATGTCTGAACTCGTTCTCTCGGGGTTGCCAAACTTTCTCTATCTCGCCTCTTCAAAATTCAAAGCTATACATCAAGAGCAGAGTATAAAATACCCATTAACCCTTTCCGTACGTAATAGAGCTCTTTGGCAAGGTTTTTCTGTAAGTAAATAATCAGATCAGCAAATTGTTCGTAAATTTCATGAACCTGAGTCTAAATCACTCTTCAGAGAGAAAACGGTTAAAAGTTAATATGGCTTACGTGTATGTGTATGTGTTAAACCCCGATCGATTTTTTTTTTTTTTTTTTTTTTTTTTTTTTTTTTTTTTTTTGTGATCCACCTGAACTTTACTCTAAGATTTCTCTGTACTGAAGAAAAAAAAATGGTTCGCCCAGCTAAATATTATCTAGTGGAATTTGCGCAATCAAATTAATTGGTTGTATCAACCCAAAAATTAGATACTCCAACCAATACCTAAGTAGTAACTGGTACCACTTTAAGATAAAACCCGGTACTAATTTATTGGAACCGACTACCGAGTAATGGTAAGAATGATGTGTTACGCGCCTTCAATTCGTAATGCCGGCAAAAACAAGTACTGTGGAGTAGACATATTTATCTCATACCTCAAAGAACATTGTTTACTGGACATTTTGAAAGAATGATGTGTTACGCGCCTTCAATTCGTTATGCCGGCAAAAACACGCACTGCAGAGTAGGCATATTTATCTCATGTCTTAAGGAACCTTGTTAACTGGACATTTTGGAAGAATGTTGTATTACGCGCCTTCAATTCGTTATGCAGGCAAAAGCAGGCACTGCAGAGTAATTATCTCATGTCTTAAGGAACCTTGTTAACTGGACATTTTGAAAGAATGATGTGTTACGCGCCTTCAATTCGTTATGCAGGCAAACACAAGAACTGCAAGTAGGAAACAAGTAGGAATATTTATCTCAAATCAAGAAAGTCAGATTGGGAGGAGGCAAAAATCTGATGACCTTTATTTATTTTTTTTTCCGCCTTCCTCATCATTATAATTCGTTCCTGTTTTTGAGCCTGACTTCAAATTCTTGGGGGGGGGGGCAATTTTCCACCCTGCACCTCCCCTCAAATAACGCCCCTGGTACGGTGGAGTGAACATATTTATCTCATATCTTAAGGAACCTTGTTAGCTGGACATTTTGGAAGAATGATATATTACGCGCCTTCAATTTGTTATGCAGGCAAAAACAAGTACTGCAGAGTAGGAATATTTATCTCATATCTTGAAATGAATAAGAGCGCGCGGTTAGCGACTGATCATTTACGCTCAGAAAGGGTTTTAAGGTTTATCACCGACGAGATAAGGCGAGTGGAACAGAAATCTGGCAACATCGGTGCGTCGAAGCCGGTTTTTCAGGCGGGAGCACTAAAAAGGTTGAACAAGGAAAGGGTGTGGAGGATAATTTTTCGCAGCGCCAGGTTCTGAGGATCGACGATCTGGGATCGGGGATTCGGGGATCGGGGGTTTTCTTTCTTTATACAATATATTCTCGCCCGCATCAGCATCGCCGCGGTTCTTTTTTCGCAACCCTTTTCCGTACAGAGCGTGCAAGCATCAGAATGCAAATTGGTAAATATAACCCACACCAAGTACACATTATACAAGTAAGTTTTCTGTGTACATGTTACTTCATACGAAAAGTACAGCTCCATATTCTCAAGCGAATCTGCATGCATCGATGAAGATTCGCGTTTTGGAGAAGGAGGCGGAGCTTTGCGTCCTCATTAGTAATATTTATGATGGTGGTACTCATGAAAAATCATCAATAGTCGCCTTTACATCGAGATGTATCGATATTGTCTCCATATAAACTTATTGAAAAGAGTCGATCCTTAGCGGGTTTATATGTTATGAGACAAACCAGATTGCAGGCCAAACTAGTTTAAGGCGAATTTTCGCGACGAATATATTCGACGACAACATTGCCAACCTACGCATGACAACAGTGGATCGTGTTTTCGAACTTTTTCGGTGTTTTCAGTCATCAATGGCATCAATTCGATTTTGAATTCAAGTGCGGAGGTGAATTCGAAATCGAATTGATGCCATCGATGCCCCGACAACTCATTTAAAACACAATCGAGTTTCCTCGAATATGTAGTTAGGTTGGTATTGTTAATGATATTCAATCGCGAAAATTCGCATACTATGTCGAACTAGTTTGGCCTGGGAAAAACTCGTTTAACCTAAAATTTTCAAGGTCAAGCCGGCTAAGCCTAGGACAAACTCGTTTGGCCTAAAGTTCTCTAGGACAAACTGAATCTGAAACTCCATCCAAAGTTCAAATTTCGGTTTTTCGCGAGTATTGTCAAAAGTGTTGTTTTGTGAAACAGACAACGCTCCTGATTGGCTGATGGAAATAGTTTTGTTGAATTCGGCGTTTGGTGTCCTCCGGAAAGTTCCGAACCTCAAAAATATTCACCTGAACCTGATAGTAAAATTTGCTTAGTATAATGAAGGGTTTGTCTTTTCCAAGCGTCTCCATCTTCACGTCATCGTTGTACTTTTGAACGAAGAGGGCGCACTGAAAAAATCCACGGTTGAAATGTGCAGTGGTGTAAGAAAAGAGTTTTGGGGGAGGTAGTAGGTGGTATGGAAGAAGGGGGAGGGGCGAGTTGTCGGGGGAGGAGGAGGGGGGGGGGGAGGTAACAAAAGACTAACAAGTGTGAACTAAAGACAGCAGCTTATTAAAAAGTGGTGTTAATTCATTCGGGTTCGCGCCCACGTTTCTTTTCTCGCTTTTTTTATTCCTCTCTTGTTGAAGGCGCGTGAAACGACACATTTTCAGGCGAAGCGATGCAACGCGCTGTGCTCCTACGTTGATGTCAAATTTAACCGATTTGGCCTTCGTGTATTTTTTTTTCTTTTTTTGCACTAGATGGATATAAATGGAATTTACACGGGGGAAAAAAGACTGCTAGAATTTATATCATCTGCATAGCTGATTTTGGCGTCTGCTAGCAAGTATGGTAAATTTCACCATTACATGGTAAATACAGCGTACCTTGTGGTAAATTAAGGTAACATGTTCGTGCGTTGTACCATAATCTGATGAAATTTACCATACTTGATAGCATACTTCAAAATCAGCTATGCAGATGATATATTCTACCAGTCTTTTTTTTTCGTGTAACCCATTGAGACGTGCATGTATAGAACCGTTGGAGATTTAAAAAAAAAAAAAAAAAAAAAAAGTGTCTGCTTGTGCTGTTGGAATCCTAGGTTTTTTGAAATTTTTCAAAAAAAAACAATGTATCAGAGTTGAACAAATAGGAGTGTTATCGATTGCGCGATTTCCGGATAGTCGGTAATCGTCAAACCTTCGGATAGTAATTGAATATAGGCTTTACAGATGAATAGTAAATTTGAGGGTGATTTCGATTAGATCTAGTTCTTCTGCAACTAAGAACTAGTAAAAAATCAGCCCTGATTACCGTAAAATCTCCCTCCAAAAAAACGACGATTACGATCCATCGGCAATCGTGTAATCGATTACCACCCTTATTTGCCCAACTTGTAATTTATAATTATTGTCTCGGTGTCATCAGTAACCAAGACTCAATGCTCCATTGCAAGCCATCAGCAAAACCAATGTCCATAGTCATGGACAGCATGATTGTGTCAAGGGGTTAGGTCCGCGAACAACAGGTCTGTCCGATAGTTGTCTGTCCTTTGATTTGTAAGAAAAATTCTGCGCAAACCGCGAGTCAACGAGCAGACCTGTGGTTTAACGGAAAATTCAGAGCGTGTTTTTCAGTAGCGGTGCATGAAATGCCATTGTCAATGTTCCTTCCCTTAAAACCCAAGGGAAAGAATCGATCCTGAGGGGTCTTAATTGTAAGCCTCAAAGCAGCGATTACTTTTTCATAGATTCAAATGTGGGAGAAAAACAACAATCGACTCAATGTATCGATATTTTAAATTGATGTTTAAAACAACATGTGGCTTGAAGTTGCCTTAAATCTGACAACACCTTGGGGCGCAAGTGAAGCCGCGAGAAAGAGAAAAACTAAAGGAAAAAGACGGAATAAAAAATATGAAAAGCCCAGAAAGGCGGAAAAAAGACAACGCGGAGAAACCAGGCGGGTGAGACGAAAGGGTAGGTTTTCCTTTCTTTCACTCTCTCGAACAAGGAATCCAAAAGTAAATCCATTAAAGAAAATGAACAAACCTAAGATGACAAATAAAAAACAAAAACAAAATATTTAAAAAAAAAAAAAAAAAAAAAAGTGTGAAGAAACAAAACGAGAAAAAAAAATAAGAAATAAAGAGTGACAAGGAATAATGAGGAATTAAAGGAAGTTGGGGAGTTTTCGTTGTTATCCGTGGCTTTTGAATGCATCAGTAGCGCAACGAGAGTTTCTTCATCTCTCTCTTTTCTCCATTAAGAAATGCATGTTAAACAAGGATGGACAAGGGGATAAAACCCCCTCTTTCTGTCCTTTTCCTACTTATACATTCAAATGGGAAATGAGAGAGATGGAAGGAGGTCCTGGTTGCGCCAGTGATAATGCATCAGCAAATTTTCCTTGTTGCCAAACACTATCGAGAATTTTTAGTGTTCGACTACCCACCCAGGCTTTTAATCTTAAGGAAATGGGGAGTTTCCTCTCATTGTGACAATGGAATAATTTAAGCATGATGTTATGTGATACTCCATAATGGGAGATCAATATAAGTAGCTGCATTAAGACTGCAGGCTGGTGGATCTGTTGATGCGTACTTTTGCTACAGCAATATAGCATCTTGAGTCTTACGTAAAATGAGGCTCTTGCAAACTTTTGCTACCGGGGATTGAAGATTTGATTCTTACATATAAACCTTTAAAAATGACGATAAGTACGCTGAAAAATCACGAAATTCACTCTCAGAATCGGGCTTAATATGGCGGAGAGACGCAGGGTATCATGGGAGATTCCTATTTAAATGGAGGCGTATCTCTGTGTTTCTGTATATCGATAGCGCTTCGCCAACTATCGATTGCTTGAGATAGATTCAAATGGAGTTTTAACATTGTTGCCAAATTCCACCAGTCGCCAGCGATGCGAAGTATTCTATTGCATGGCGCTTGGATTTCTCTAATGATTTCTACGCTCTATATTGATCATAGTGATCGCCTGTAACTCTGCGATTATAAAGACGGCTATAAAGTAGACTGGCAGCGTTTACCTGTCGTCGAGTTCAAGTGGAACATTGCGGGCAAGTAGAGTTATCTTTTTGCAGGCGCTTCCAGCGGAGAGTGCAATGTGCACGTACAGTACTTTGTGCGATCAATTTCATGTGTTTAAATGAAAATAATTCAGGGTTGACAGTTTCCCAGCGACGCCACTGCGTACACAATTTTGTGCACCCATCAAAAACTGTGAGTATGAGACAAGGATGAAACATAGCATTTCGATTTAATTGCAATTGTTAATTAATTATGAAAGCTTCAAAGTATTTTAAGCGGAATCATGGAATCCATTTGTATGATAAAATCCGTGGAAACCGCTTCCGGATCAGTGGCGTATTTAGGGGGGGATCAGGGGGACCAATCCCCCCCCTAGAGCCCACAAACAAATTCGCTCAAAAACTAAGTAAGTACGTTTCACAAAATTCAATGATGTCCTATCTAGTTGCAGCTTTCTCTGGAGCGCGTTACTTTTCTCAGCTTATAGATTGTTTCGATTAGATGCGAGTCCCCATAGGCGAACCGTGACCAAAAAAATTGGGGGGGGGCTAAGAAGTGATGATTTTGTTTTTGTTTTTTTTTTGCGCTTCTCAAGTCTCAAGTGATGTTTTTCCCGATTTTTAGCCCCTCCGCCCAAAAATAATGCGGAGGATATAGCCCCCCCAGCCCCTGATACGGTTCTCCTATACGAATCCCCCATCACAACTCGCTCATTCACATTCGACCGCCATCTTTGAATTTGGTTAAACGCTTGAGTTTGTGAGTGGATTTTGAGACTTCTTGATGGTTTTAATGTGATTTCACAATGAGGGCTCGACCTATATTTAACGCGTATAGCAAAAGTTTGCAACAGACTCATTTATCGAGATAAGTATTGAGGGTTGCATACCTCTATAGGAGTCGTCTGACATTATTTATGTTCCCAACTTATTAAGATTGCGTCTCTCTCTTTTCCCATTTGGACGCATGTGTTATTGAAAATGATAGAAAGGGGGGGGAGGGATCAAATAAGTGCCCCTGATCTATCCTTTTCTAACACACGCATTTTAATGGGGTAAGAGAGAAGAGGACAAATTCCTGGATCCGTCAGTACCGAGGATTCCGACTATAGTTCGATTTGACAACTGCGAGCATTGCTTATTGTATCGCGCAAATAGAAGGAGACCATATTTTACATTAACTCTAAATGTACGCAAACACAAAGCGCTGTGGCCAGTAATTAAAAACTGGGTGGTGTTCGCTGTTCGATGTAAAAGAATAAGGGATCCGTTCCTCTCCCCTCCCCCTTCCCCCTCTCGCTATCACCCCCACTCCCTCCTCTCCATCCAGTTGAACGGAGAATGAGATAGGTGATAGTACGTTTCCTCGAAAGGGTTATTCATGGAAATGATCTTTGGGGGAGAAAAAGGGTGTTGAGATGATACCTCTCACAGCCTCCTTTCTCACCCCACAGTTGTCAGATTGTGCAGTGTAGTGAGGGTTTTTGGATTTCGATACATCGATGTCTTCTCCGTGTAAATCTTTGGGGGTAAAAAATCGATGTTCAGAGGGTGAAATCGAACACCCACGAGAAATCGATACATTTGAATTGGTTCAAAAGGGAGGAAAATCAAAATTGATTGTCAGAGGTGAGCTGGGTAAATGTGATCTATCTATTGAAGTTCTATTTAAACCAATGGATAAAAATCGATCCTCAATAGGTGCAGTTGAACCTCGAAGATATCGATTCTTTTGAATTGATTCAAATAGGAGCACAATGACAATCCCTCTCAGTGGCAGCTGGTTGGATGCGATATATTGATGTCTGTTCCATATAAACCAACGGAAAAAAATCGATCCTCATCAACAGGAGCAATTAAACCTCGAAGATATCGATTCTTTTGGATAGATTCAAATGGGAGCGCAACAACGATCACTTTCAACAGCAGCTGGTTGAATGCGGTAAATCGTTGTCACCTTCCCATTTAAACCAATGGAAAAGAATCGATCGTCAGGAGGTGCAATTGAACCTCGAAGATATCGATACTTTTGCGTTAGTTCAAATAGGGGCACAAAAACAATGTGTATAGATTTTTCTTCCCCTTCTGGCAACCGTGTACCATCCCTCACCCCAATCTTCTCCTTTTCCATCGACACTGTGCCGAATCTACCTCTTTTCTAACCCTTTAAGAGAAACCCCCACCCCAACCAATTTTCAGCAACTTCGTGACTCACCCATCACATATTAATTTATTGGAACAGGGGGGCACTTTCCCTTCCCTCTCACCCACCCCTCTCCTTTGCTCGCTTTTGTTTTTCCCCCCTGTGTATTTTTTTCTTTCTTTATTATTATTATTCGCGATAATTCCTGTTTTTCTTCGCCTTAACCCTCTCACCATCCCCCAACAAATAATTAAGTATTTATGACTAATTTGATAAAGGTATTTTGTTTTTTTCAACCCTTTTGTTTTATTCCACCCGCGTTATTTTTTAAGTCACATCGTGTCGCAGGAGTGATATTAAAATAAAAAAAATAAAAAAAAAGTATCCAGCCTGTAATAATTTTTGGTCTCGTCTTGAATTTTTAGCTCCCTCTCTCCCCTGGAGGAGGGTGAATTCCCTTTCGAGCTGTTATTTATACTGCAATTCATTTAAAATTAGGAAGGCTCCAACACCTTCTTTTTGTGCCTTTCTTAAGTGCGGTTTTTTATAACTTTTAAGCGCAGACGATATAATTTACTTTTGTGCTGCGTTGCCGATACTGGCTGTTTATTTGGCTGAGGCTTCCTAACAGAATTATCCGGGACGAGAATGGATTTAGTGTCAAAGTACTCCTGAGATACTACGATTGAGCATGTCAGAATGTATGCCTGAAATAATCTCATTAATTAGGTATAATACTTACGCGAAATATTACGAAAGTAAATGTAAAATTCGCTTTCTTGTAGAGGACTGCTTTTTAAACCCCCACCCCCACCCCGCAACACTCACAAACTAACTCTACCAACGACACATTATCAGAAAGTCTTTTCGTTGTTTTTGTTTTGTTTTCAATCACCTTCACTCAAAGGCTGCAATTGGTCTACATAAAATATGCTACGTTAAAGGCCTTGTGGAGGTGGTGGTGTTGTATGGGGGGGGGGGGGGGAGGTATTGTTAACTAGCGGCACTAGCGCAATTCCGACATCCTTACGGCGCGGCAGTTTCCGGAAAATATGGTCCATGAAATATCAAGCATGTTCTTCCGAAGAAACCTGAATGTAACCTGGGCTGGTTTCTTTGGTATAAAGCACGCATCTTGTGTTTTATGAAGCTTCTTTTGGAAACACCCTGTACACTATACTGTACGTCCCAGTAGACCTCACCTGGTTAAAGTCGACAGATGCTTTGGGGGACTTTCCAATTTTTTTGGTAATCAGTATTGAATGCACTAAATTTATTAATAGGTCCAAGATTAGACTTGGACCAAAACCACCGCACATGAATGTGTTAACAAAAAATTCATGGACGACGTAAATTGATCAACAAAAATTGCGCACTTAATTACTTTGGAAGCAAAACATTGTACAAAATGTCTTATCACTGCAGTTATTTATTCAAGGGAGGGTGTTTTTTTGACCCTCCGGCAGAGTAAGGACTTTTTGGACATAGGGTACTGCATAGCCTCAGCCAGGAATTTTTCTTTCTCCCTCTTTCTCCATTCAGTTCTTATGTGTTAGAAAAGGATGGATATAGGGGCTGTCACGTGACTTTTGCCCCTACTTCTGCCCTTTTCTAACGCATACATTCAAATGCGCTAAGAGAGAGGAAGACAATATCCTGGCTACGACTATGCAGTACAGTATAGATCCCTCGAAATAATGAACGTAAACGAACCAGAGCCAATCAAAAAACATGGTAACATCGGAATTAATCGCGGGATCAATGGACTTTTTAAAGTGCCGAATCATAGTGCGGAGGGATATGTTTGAATGTCGGGAACTACGCTATAATACGGGTGAGCTCTCTCTCTCTCTCTCTCTCTCTCTCTCTCTCTCTCTCTCTCTCTCTCTCTCTCTCTCTCTCTCTCTCTCTCTCTCTCTCTCTCTCTCTCTCTCTCTCTCTCTCTCTCTCTCTCTCTCTCTCTCTCTCTCTCTCTCTCTCTCTCTCTCTCTCTCTCTCTCTCTCTCTCATCTAACATTGAGTTACAGTCCGTGAGGACGGAGAAGGAGAGGAGGGGCCGCCAGGGATCAGTTAGTGATACTGACAATAAGACACTAACGAGGATAGGTGTTTTCAGCACTGTTGTCGGATTCAAACAAAAGACTCTTTCTGTGTGACGAGCGGGAAATTTAAATCGAGGAATCTGATTGGCTTTTAAGGGTTTTTTTTTTTTTTTTTTTTTTTTTTTTTTTTAAGAAAAAGCGGATTTCTATATTGATCTCGTATGATTTGAATTCCCGCTCTTCGCCAAAATAGTTTTTATCGTCGAAGTTTTTCATTTATTTTATTTTTTTTTTTTTAATTCTTTAATAAATGATGTGATCTGCTAAAATGGGCATATTGAATCTCGCTATTGTAGTATGTGGTAAAATACAGGGTGGAATGGTTATGCCTGTTTTTTCTGCGAGTTATCTCCGTGCTTTTTTTTTTTTTTTTTTTTACCCACAAGCAGGAAATTTAAAATCTAGGAATCTGATTGGCTTAAACAAAGGTTTTTTTTGAAAGGAGAAACCTCCATCTAAATGATCACGTATGATTTGAATTTTCCGCTCGCCAAAATAGTTTTTATCATCGTGGGTTTTTTTTTTTTTTAAATAATGTGATCTGCTAAAATGGACCGAATCTTCGTTTTGTACGTCCAACAAAACAGATCTCAGCCAGCGAATTTATTTTAGTCAGGCGTTCAAAATATGTCATTCGGTGAAGAAGAAATTTGGTTTATCGCTCTATGTAAGTCTTTTGCCGGGTCATTTTGAACCAAAAATGTTGTCAGGGCTACCAAAGCTGTTTTTTGTTTTTGTTTGTTGTTGTTGTTGTTGTTGTTGTTTTTTTTTTTTTTTTTTTGTTTGTTCTCTGTATGCGGTTACATCGTACAACCGACAACCTTGGGCAGCATTCAGAGAATCGAGGAGGGGGACACTTTTAATGGAACGTGTCAATTAACCCACAATTTTAAATCGTTCCGCGGAATTGCGGAACGGAGGAACGAAAAACGAAACGGACCGGGACCGGACCAAAGGAAATTGGGCCGGATTCGCGTCTAATTCTCCTGAGCCTTATCCTGGTCCTCTGCACTACTCTCACCCCCCCCCCATCCGATGCAAGGGGGTGGACTGTTGGAGAACATTAACTCTGAGGGAGGAGGAGGGACGAGGTTAAGGGTATTAATGCGGTGTCCAGTCTAATCTTTGATTATTTCGCCTTAATCGCGTCCGAAGTCACCGTTTGTGTGTTTCTATCGACTCCCTCTTATGCCAACGATCCTTTCCTCACACTCTTGCCCCCTCCCCGATGATCCCCTCTTCACCCCCTCCTCACCCCCTCCTCCCTTCTTGTACCACCTACAAACCTTTATTTTTCGGTTGCTTGTATTTATTGAGATTTTCCCTGAGGACTGTGTTGCCGCGTCTAAAATTCTATATCATGAAGCCAAGAAGGCACAGCTACAGTAACAGCGTTGCTAGATGCCCAGTTTTGGGCCGTGTATTCCCCATACAAGGATCAGTAGCGAGGCGTGACATTTGGCAAAAATGCATTTTCACCATTTAAATTCACCATAAAAGTTGAACGCTTCAGTCATCGGCGATGACCAGGCATTTCGAGTCGAAAGGAGGAGTGTCAATAAGGCCGGTTTTTGGCCCCAAAAATGGTCAATATTTAAGATGGTCTAAAAGTTCGTGTAAAATGGCTCTACTTACTCTTATAAAGGCTTATATTTTTAGGTTTGGTTGGTTTTTTCGGGTTATTCAAACTGCAGAGACGTATTTTACCACCTCAAAGTGGGTCGGTTTTGTATTTTTCACGGAAAATGCCCATTTTTGCGTTAAATTATTGAATATTTAGATGTGAGCCGGACATAGTTCGGTTTTCTCCTTAAGATATGTTATTATACCACTAAAAATGAGTAACATACTGCAATATAGTCACCGAACTATGTCCGGCTCGTACCTAAATATTCAATAATTTAACGCAAAATCGGGCATTTTCCGTGAAAAACACAAAACCGACCCACTTTGAGGTGGTAAAATACGCCTCTAAAGTTCGAAAAACCACCCAAACCTAAAAATATAAGCCTTTGAGGGTAAGTAGAGCCTTTTTACTTGAACTTTTAGGCCATCTTAAATATTGTCCATTTTTGGGGCCGAAAACCGGCTTTAATGACACTCCTCCTTTTCGACGTTTCTAATGTGTTTAAATGGGGGAAAAGGAACGTTGCCTAATCGCACGCCTCGCCACTGGACATGTACCGTTTCCAGTTTCCATGCTTCGCCGTCTTTGAGGAGGTATTTGTGGAACGACCACAAATCTCGGTATTTTACAAAGAACGTAACTCAATCCAACATTTCATAATCACGCATAAATGTTTACCTGTCAAAGAAGAGAAAATCCGTAAATATTTTCCCGTCCATTTTTGACTGTAATCTCCTGATGGTATATCTCTTAAAGAAATGGAAAAAATCTTGAACATTGGTTGGTTGGTTGGTTCACTACTGAGGAAAAACTCTTTGATGGGAGTTTTTGAAATGTCGAATTGAATTACACCTCTATGTTAACATTTCGCTGAATTTCGGCCCTTGATAGGGCTTTAGAATTCATCCCTTCTTTGTCTCAATGCAGAAAAGATTATGAATAGCAGCACTTTTCAATATACATGGATATACTACATCACAGGATAATGTAATCTTTTTTTGCTCGGATGCAGTAAATGGTTTGATTCTAGAACGCTACCAAAGGAGCGTTTCAGATGAGTCGGTTGATGACGCAGTGATGCGCAATCAGACGCAGTCAGTGGCGCGGCGTAGCGTGCTATTAATGGCAGTTCGTCCATTTAAACCAATGAAAAAGATCGAACTATTGGGTGTTCGGTGAACACCTTCGCATTCGACCTTTTATGTGGGTTTAAATGGACCCAATCCAATGTTGCTGAATTGCACGCTACGCCACTGTACGCAGTGAATGATTCCTCGATTTCTGCGCATCAAAATCAACGTATCGACCATTTTAGACGCGTTCTTGCGGTGATAATGTGACCAAAGTTTCATCGGTCAAGTCATCTGAAACAACCTCTCTCAACTTTCAACGTTCGGAGAGAAGCGAAAGCCCCCCCCCTCCTTCCACACCCCCTTCAACCCCTTCTTCTCGAAAGAAGTCAGATAACGAATGTTGTTCGATTCTCCCCAAGGAAAAGCAAGGGATTCGCTTAAGTGAAGCCGTGCAACATAGCAAAGCAAGGGGGTCTTGCCGGAAGAAATTAAAACAATAAATTCGCAGTTCTTGAGCACCCTGTATTCATAGCCGTAGACAGGATACTGTCTTTCTCTCTCTTAACCCATTTAAACGCATTAGTTAGAGAAGGATGGATATAGGGACTGTCACGTGACTTCAGCCCCTCTTTCTGTCCTTTTCTAACACATGCGTTTAAATGGGCTTAGAGAGAGAAAGACAATATCCTGGCTACGGCTATGCCTGTATTTAATATGAAAAAAACAGATGCTGAAGAACAATCAACTTTGAAATATGTATATCGGCAGCACCGCTGTTGAAGAGGGAGCATAAAAACTCGGGAAAAGAAAAATGTTTATTGTAGATAAAGAAAAAAAGAGAAGAAAAAAAAAACGAGAGGAAGAGAGAGAAGGTTGATAGAGATAGAGATAGAGAGATAGGAGAAACAAAAGTGTATCGTATAAATAAAGGGCTGATTTTGAGACATTAAAAAAGTATTCAAAGGGTTAATGCTGAAAATTATTTCATTTCCCTCTCGCTTGATTACTTCGTCTTCAACCCCCCACCCCTTTCGCCCATTTCTAGTCGTTTGTCTTAGAAGCGAAACTTTTTTTCTCTCTCTCTCCTTCCCTCTTTATCCTTCGTTCGCTATCTTTTTTTTTTTTTTTTTTTTTTTACGGATATTATCTTAACTTTATGCAAATGGATATCTCAAGCGGAGATGGGTTTCCAAGCGATAGAATCTATTGTTATGGCGGCAAGTTTCGGAAATCAGGATTCAATTGCAGTCCAATCCTTTAACCACTCCCCCCCTCTCCACCCTTCCGCGGGGTGGGGGTTAACACCCAATGACAGATGGCAGGAAAGTTTCAATGGTGCGAGTTTGAGTTTTGATACATTATTCCTTATTGGTCAAGTAAGTATAGGTATATTGAATAAACTAAAATCTGCACTGAGAGAATTCTTTTTTTAATCTAATAGGCGTCTTCCACTGTCACAGAAGAGAGCAGTAAGAGCGCGAACGCAGCGTCATCTACCTTGATTTTTCCATTGGTTTTATAGGACTTACTGCTGTCTTGCGTACCATGAGAGGAAAAACGTCATTTTTCCTTTCTCTTTCTAATGAAATTAGAAAAATTGAGAAAGTATTGCGATGGCGCAGAGATTTTTTTTTTTGTTTTTTTATAGTTGAAGACAAAATCTGTCTGGACTGACGGTTTTTGATCATCTCAACGATTTCAAATACCCTAAGTGATGTTTCCTGAAAGTTTCATGAAAACGGAGGATTTTGAACTCCTTAATTTTAGGTTTGAAACTTCATAGTCAGTTTTCTCAAAATGTCGATTTTGCTTTTACTGCTCTCGCCGGTAACACGGCGCAGTATAACAAACCAAATTACTAATCCATTGTTATTTATCTATACTTCTGTTTTTACAACTTATTTACGTGATTTTTAGCTAGTTTTAAATTTTAAACCTTTCACGCAAGAAAAGTTCTTGCAAAAGGGTTCTCGTGAAGGTCCCCAATCGCTCCTCCTTTTCTTGGTCCCAAAACTCACCAGGCCTTGCTACGACACTTCCCAGTCAAAGATGTTCTTCTCTTGCAACGCTTGTCGATTTTTTAACACATTGACCGGGTTTAAGGCTTAAAGCTGGTGAGCTTTTGCTATTTTTTAACAGGTTTGTTTTTTGTTTTTTTAATTTTTTTTCTCCATCTCCTCCGAGACTTGAATGTCCCTCGATTACCGACTGAAGTTTTGTTACGTAAAGATTAGAATCTCTGGACCCTCTTAAAAGAAGCTGAAAAGAACGGGTTAACACAAATGCAATTTAAAGAAGGGGGTGAAGAAAAATATTTTCTCGGACATCAAAATTTATCGTCTTAATTCGAGTAACTTAATTAATGTTTTTCGCCTTTCTTTTTTAAACTCTCGATTCCATTAAAAACGTTTATACGCTGCCGCGCTGGTTTAAGAACACTTTCCTCTTTTCTCTCTGGAGGAGAAAGAGTAAAAATAGAAATAACTTTACCGATAACTCTTTTATTTTTTTCGCTCCCCACTTTTCTTTTTTTTTTTTTGTACCGGGTTTCGTTAAAATTCTATCTCACTACAGATAATCATTTCGGTGGCTTACGCGCGGTGGTGTATCTTAACAACATTCGCTCGCGAAATTAAAAGATATCATAATTTTGATATTTCTCCGGTATTCATTTTTCCCCTCGGTTTTTTTTTCCTCCCCCCCCCCCAACCCCTCTATTCATCCAACCGCCTGGACGCGCCGCCGGTGGATATCTTTATTATTTTTTATCGCTACTTCAAAGTAATTAAGCACACAAAAATGGGGCCGAATCCGAGCAATATTTATTGAAGATTACATCGATACCCACGAAGCTTTAAGGTAATGAATGAAAAGTAATAGCCAAGGTCTCAATGGTTTCGAACCCCTTTCACGCATTAAAAAAAAGGGGGTTGACATTACACTTTTTTCCCCCATCGTTTTACATTGTCGTAACATGAAGCCCTTTGGCCCTCCTCCATCGTACCCGCACAAGCCCTTCTTCTTTTGGACAAACTTCCCCTGGCCTTTATATAGTTCTGTTATAGATAAGGCCAATTGACCAGCCAACTTGAAACCCACATTTTCTACTGCCGTCGTTTTTACAAAATTGAAATCATTTCCGAAACAAGGCCTTTGAAACATTAGCATGATCTGTCTGAGAAATTAACGTTGTGAGAGATTAGAAAGTTTTAACTAAAAAACACTCTTGATGTTTTCTGGACCATTTTTCTAGATATTTCGTCGATCAAAGGTCCCAGCATCGAATGAGGAACATAATGCGTCCAACTCATAAAATCGCGTAAAAATTACATTGAATAAATAAGCATTCAAAAATATACTCAAAATCCAAACGAAAACTTATTAAAAATGCGTTCAAAAATATTCAAATATGGTGAGCAAATGAGCGGTTCACAATATTTGGGGGAGGGGGAGGTGCCGCCGTCCCACTTAATTGCACCTTCCTCTATAATGAATCACTTTTTTAAGCATAGAAAGTTTCGATTTCATTAGGTGGGCCTTTCGATGCTTTCAACGTGAATTTCGCGCAATTTTACATCGAAATTCAAACCTTCAGTGTAGCAAACTTTTACAGCAGACCCATCTCTGAGCCACTGTCGAAGAAATTCCATCGTGTTTAAAAAAAAACCACAGTTGTTCGTTTTTTTCCCAAAAGTTTGAAAAAGTTGATTTAGCCTCTTTTTGATCCTACATGCTTCCAGGACCGGACTGGCCGGGGTGCTTGGGGGTGCGATTGCACCCCGGGCCAACATCCTTACGGGCCAAATTGCAGCTAGGATAAAAAGGAGAAAAAGTCCCCCTTATAGCGCTCACCCGAGCACTCGGGCCATTTAGGGTATCAGCACCCCGGGCCAAATTTTCCCAGTCCGACCCTGCATGCTTCAATTACACGATCAAATTCATCTTCAAATTAGAAGTTAGAGGATACAGAAAAAATGCAATGGATTGATCCTTTCATAAGTCTACAGAAGTCTCATTGTCAGTGTTAAGATGATTTTGGACTTGGCGTGTTGGCTACTGCCACTTATAGTTCCAGGGTGGATTAGTTCAAACCGTGGACTCCACGTCGGCGTCGCGTTACTCGTGAAATGCGATAAATTGATGTCCACCCCATTTAAAACTATAGAAAAGAATCGATTTCTCGGAGGTTCAACTGCACCCCCTGACGTTCGATACTTTTCTACAGTTTTAAATGAAGTAGACTTCGATACGTCGCATTGCACGAGCCACCACTGAATTGCACCTCCTGAAGATCGATTGATTTACATGAGATTAAGTGGAGAGAATACGTTGATGCCAGATTTCACATGCTTTCCACTACTTGACGCAGAAAGGACAAAGAGGTTGATCCAGCTCCCATAAGGAGTGGGCCCCTCGAGTTTTCAAACCAAACCTTTTTAGATTGATAGAGCTACCTCTGGGGGTTCTGAAAAGGCCCAGTTTTTTAATTTTGACCCCATAGACACGGGGGGGCGGGGGGTCAAAGGTGAAACCTTTAAACCGTTATAACTCCCCCAAAAATTAAGGTATCAAAACGAACTTGACGCCAAAAGATAGAGCATACAAAGAGCTTTCTAACCATATACAGGTTTTTAAAATTCCAACAATTTTAAGTCCCATTTTTGGCGATTTTTCGAATTTTCAAAATCAAAAATTTTGATTTTTCGATTTTTTAAGGGAGGCGGATCCTGGCTAGGAAAACAAAAAACTGTCAGGTTAGTAGCGAAAGTAATGACCTTTTTAACAGCGCAAACCGCAATGTGGGGAAATGTTTCGTTCCAGAGATATAAGGCCGCAAAGTTGACGCGTCGAGATTTCTAGCGCTTCTCGAGGCGCGCGCGATGCCTGCCGACGGAAATTCACGCACAGGGAAACTGCATGACTTGAATAAATGGGAGGGGAACATTGGAAGACGCTTCTTATCACATACATTCATTAGATTTAGGGTTTATACTTCCATTTCATTAACCCCCCCTTCCCCTCAAAAAAGAAATGAGCCGCGGGGCTAAAACTGACGACGGCGCAATCACACTAATAATCAGAAATTAACGAGATCCAAAAAAAAAAAAGGAGACTCACCAATGTGGCAATGTATAAAAAAATAAATAAATAAATAGATAAATAAATAAATAAATAAATAGATAAATAAATAAATAAATAAATAAATAAATAAATAAATCGGCGCAGGGTTAATAATTGAACCCATTTTTTACAGTATTCATAACTATAGCTTAACATACTTATATCCTATGTTTGCTCGTTAAACATCATATGTTTGAGTGTTTAAATGTTTGTTTCATTTACTGCACTACTCTTGTTCATTTGGTAACACTCGTTTTTAGGGGGTCATTCGTTGGATGTAGGTATATCTCGCGTATTATCTGTTAACCTGAAGGAAAGCTGCTTCTACAGGTATCTACCGATGACTGTCCGTAATTCTGATACAGAAAAAGATAAGATGCATGTGATAGACGTCAACTTGCATCTATGTTTATTTATCTATTTATTTATTTATTTATTTATTTATTTATTTATTTATTTATTTATTTATTTATTTTATTATACATTGCCACGTTGGTGAGTCTCCTGTTTTTTTTTTGTTTTTTGTTTTTTGTTTTTTTTTGGATCTCGTTAATTAGTGTGATTGCGCCGTCGTCAGTTTTAGCCCCGCGGCTCATTTCTTTTTTGAGGGGATGGGGGGGGGGGTTAATGAAATGGAAGTATAAACCCTAAATCTAATGAATGTATGAGATAAGAAGCGTCTTCCAATGTTCCCCTCCCATTTATTCAAGTCATGCAGTTTCCCTGTGCGTGAATTTCCGTCGGCAGGCATCGCGCGCGCCTCGAGAAGCGCTAGAAATCTCGACGCGTCAACTTTGCGGCCTTATATCTCTGGAACGAAACATTTCCCCACATTGCGGTTTGCGCTGTTAAAAAGGTCATTACTTTCGCTACTAACCTGACAGTTTTTTGTTTTCCTAGCCAGGATCCGCCTCCCTTAAAAAATCGAAAAATCAAAATTTTTGATTTTGAAAATTCGAAAAATCGCCAAAAATGGGACTTAAAATTGTTGGAATTTTAAAAACCTGTATATGGTTAGAAAGCTCTTTGTATGCTCTATCTTTTGGCGTCAAGTTCGTTTTGATACCTTAATTTTTGGGGGAGTTATAACGGTTTAAAGGTTTCACCTTTGACCCCCCGCCCCCCCGTGTCTATGGGGGCAAAATTAAAAAACTGGGCCTTTTCAGAACCCCCAGAAGTAGCTCTATCAATCTAAAAAGGTTTGGTTTGAAAACTCGAGGGGCCCACTCCTTATGGGAGCTGGATCAACCTCTTTGAGGAACGTCAGCATCACCTTCAAGCATACTTCCGGAAGATACCCTGAAAGTTTCAAGCAGAAACACTCAAAAGTAAACACTCATAAGCCTTAGTGGGTGCGAGTAAGGCAGATAGACTTATTATAACTCGAACTCACTCGTACTATCTAAGCTTATGGCGAAATGAATGTCTTAAACTACGGCTTTAATTATTGGTCGTTTTGGGCTAAAGAGAAATTACGCAGGTGCCGATGTTCTTGGATTTTGCATTTTTTCTTTGTTTTTTATTTCAAATAACAAAAACACAACTTTTCCCAAATGCGACTAGTGGCGCTATCCACCGGATTGAATTTTGCAAAAGTTTTTCCTATGGAATCACCTTACAATTATCTTTTATGATTCTGAGTCGAATGACGAGGTGCGGCACGGCGCACTATGTGGTATTTGACCAAAAAAGCTGGCATAAACTCCAAAAAGAAAAGTCGTAATTGGGAAAAACTGTTGTGATATTCGGAATTTACATAAATTTTTGCATTAGAAACTTGTATTTAGCGGGTCTAAACTAGATTAATTCACCTAGAATCCACCAGGGGAAAAATCAGTTTTACCACCATTAAATTTATCCTCAGCACGAGACTATAATCAAAGTAAAAAAAAAGTGTTTCAAATGAAGTCAGAACAAAATTTTTGTACATGGATCGTCTTCCTGAAGGTATTTACAATAAGTTTATGCCTATTTTATCCAATTTTAATTTGAATTTGATATATTTTTGCTACTTCAAAGTTTTTAGCTAAAAACGTAAATTTTCTGATTTTCAAGAGAACTTAAGTTCAAACATCCTGCCACGTCCCGCGGGAATATATATGAGAAATGGTAGTCCTCAGTGCGTACTAACAGGCCTTGAAGTCAGAAGTTGCGGGAAAATGCGGCTTTTCCGGGAAAATTAGTTCGAATTTTGCGTTTTTGCACGAAATTCTCGTTATTACGTGTTGTAGAGGCGACGAGTGAAATTTGGCAACACCGTCCAAATGACTTGAAACTCACTAACCTCGGGTACTTTTTAACGCTGAATTCAAGTTTTTCATCTGTTTTTCAAAATTCGAAAATCCAAGATGGCTGCCGACCGATTAGCCGAAAAAATTATCGGCAGCCATCTTGGATTTTCGAATTTTGAAAAACTGATGCAAAATTTGAATTCAGCGTTAAAAAATACCCCCAGATACCAAATTTTAAGTCATTAGGACTGTAAAAACAGTTTATGCCAACTTTTCTGGTCAAATACTACATAGTGCGGCGCGGCGCATGATGATACAACTTACCCAACGCGTCGCGATGTGCGGGTTGCATTTCGCCTGATTTGAAGGCGATACGTACAGTAATGAATCTGACGAGCTGTCTTTCACAATGGGACTCTCTTGCAAACTTTTCTTGTGAGCAAATGAATGGTTCAATCTGATGTAAAAACCAGCGATTATCACGAAAACCACTCTAAAGTTAAAAATTTAGTTATAAACTCACATATAACTGCTATAACAGCAAGATCAAAATGGCTGTTCAACGCAGGTATATCATGGGAGATTCCTGTCTATTATGTTACTTCCTATACGGAAACACGGTGATGAGTCTCAATTTAGATTGGAATATATCATGATACTTGCGTCTCTCCACCATTAAGCCCGATTCTGAAAGTAAATTTCGTGATTTTTTAGTTTACTCGTCGACATTTATACAGGTTTTTATGCAAGAATCAACTCTTCAATCCCCTGTAGCAAAAGTTTGCAAGAGCCCCATTCAGCATAAAGAACGAAATGAGCAAAAAGACAAGTCCGAACTCTCAAGAAACGACGCATCATACTATCCAACTGGAAACGCATTTCACTATGGAGATTGGAGGGGCGCGTGGTGAAGAGTTGCTGGGCCGCGGCGGTGGGGGGGGGGGGGGGGGGTACTCGTGGCGTCACCATACAACGCCCACGCTAGGAAGGTCAAGCACGAAAGAAAGAAGGAAACGTCACCGAATCAAAAACAGATATTTGAACCTTTCATTTCAGACGCGGACACTCTATGGACAGTTGATTCTCCGGTGCTGTTGTTTTGCCTATATCCCACGGCGTTCTCCCATTCTTCGATTTGGGTTCTCAGATTTAGGCTCTCTCGGAAGCCCCAAGAGGCCAATTGCAAATGGCGTAAGGTTTGTTTACATTTATCGTACTCCCTCATTTTGCACATTTACAGTACAGGTAACCGCGGTAGGTAATTGTTGTCATTTTTTCCAATGCTTGAATTTTATTCTGGTGGACCTTACCTTTTACATAATAACGACCGTTATTGTTTAACATATAGGAACATAGCCCATATTATTATGCGGAGTAGCGGCCAGTAGCGTAGCGTGCCGTTTGGCAACGTCGTACTGTGTCAATTTAAACCCATGTAAAAGGTCAAATGCGAGGTGTTCACCGAACACGCAATAGTTCGATAGTTTCCGTGGGTTTAAATGGACAAACTGAAACGTTGCCAAATTGTGATGAGTTGCATTGTTGGCTAACTACTTAATACGCACTAACACCGCGCCTATATGCTTCTCGATAGATATGTGTAATCTTTGCTTCAATCACAAACACAATGATCCAATGGTTTTGGATCACAAACGCAATGATGCAGACTCACACGGACTAACTGACCAACAGTGGTGAGGCGTGCGATTTGGCAATGTTCTTTCTAAGACATAAGTTCTTTACATTAGAAAAGTTGAAATGCTTGGTCATCGCCGATGACTGAAGCGTTCGACTTTTTTAGTGAATTCAAATGGAGAAAATGCATTGTTGCCAAATGTCACGCCTCGCTACTGCTGACCGAAGGTATAGTGATTACTATCTTGTCCAGTATCCACTCGTATCGCATTTCGACCAATCAATTTCCAGCTAGCTTGAATTAAGAATTAAGCCATAAGGGCTATCGGCGCGCTGCACAGGAAGAAAAAAATAACGACTGAAGTTGGGTCCCTCTCCCACTCACTCACACTGACTCACTCTTCTGTCGATTCCGTTCTGGAATCATCTTCCTTCTCACTCTCTCTGAACTGAATCATTCAATCGATGAACCGTTCAGTAGCGTAGCTGGAATTTCAATACACCCAAACTACCAAAACCACTTTAGCAAACTAGTTCTCTCTCTCTCTCTCTCTCTCTCTCTCTCTCTCTCTCTCTCTCTCTCTCTCTCTCTCTCTCTCTCACTCTCTCTCTCTCTCTCTCTCTCTCTCTCTCTCTCTCTTTCTCTCTCTCTCTCTCTCGTTCTCTCTCTCTCTCTCCCTCTCTCCCTCTCCCCCCAAATTAAACTTTGGCCTTCGCTGTACCAAAAACAAAAACGATATCGACCTTCGGTTTGCGCCTAAAGACTTAAACTTTTGTGGCCGTTCAAACGACTTATCAGGGGATGGGGGCTTCTTTTTAAAAATTTTGAGTTAGGGGACAAAACCCCCCTTAAAGGTGCCTCCAGGAATTTTGGATACGCCAAAATGAAGTTCCCATTACGTTAGAAACATCCTTCAAGTTTGGTTTTTTCTCTGCAACCGTTCAAAAATTAGCTTTAGGAGGGGGAGGGGGGAGACTTTTGCCACATCCTGTATGTGAAGGATCAATCATCTCCTCTATACCTGCACGTTCAAACGGGTGACCAGAGAGAGATAGAATGATTTCTAGTTCACTGACGGATCCAGGAAATATTCCTTTTCTTTCTCTGGCCATTTGAATGCGTGCGTTAGAAAATAAGGATAGAAGAAGGTGTGAAAATCACGCGACTGCCCCTAATCTGTCATTTTCCAACACACGCGTTCTATTGGAAGGAGAGAGAGAAGGATAGATTCCTGGATCTGCGAATGTTCTAGTTATGCCAAAATACTGGTCAGATGATAGAGTAAACAAATTGGCCCTTGAACATAATCTACTATCGTTTTTCTTTCATTTGATCCTAATCAATTCCTTACAGAAAAAAATAATAATAATAAAAATAAGCTGATCCTGACAAGGAAAAAGGAGTTTAAATTATATTAGCATTCTTGTCAACGTGAATTCACCACCAGTCATCGAATAACAAGTTATAAATAACTAGACCAAAGTTGATTCGATGTATCAAATTCATGAAATACGGCAAAGTTTTCATAGTGCCTGACTACTAGCTGATCCAGTTATGTATTTAAAAAAAAAATAAAAAAAAAAAAAAAATGGACGATTGATGCATTTTTTAACATTTACAAAGCCTACGGATTGTTTCTCTAACGCACCGGTTGAGTTTCTTTTAAACCAAATTTCAATTGATTTGATTGTTCAATTAAAGTACCCCACTTCTCACCATTTTTATTTCTTACCATGGGGGGGGGGGGTGTGGGGTTGGTTTCATAACTTTGACGGAAAGCCAAAGCCTAAACGGAAAAATTTCGGTACGGTGCGCGTCAAAGGCGGATCCAGCAATCTGGCAACTGTATAATATTCCCTTTTGAATGCATGAAAAACGATCGATCAGTAAAAGGGCCATTAGCCATGGCCCTCTCAAGAATCGATTGTTTCTATTAGTTCAAATAGGATGATTTCATGGCTGCCAAATTTCTTGATCCGCCCATGGTGCGCGTACGATAAAAGACTATTTTAGTAGAGCGATATATCGTATCGATTGCCGCCCGAGGGCCTCTGTTTCCAAACAAATTCTGATTCAATGCATTTTTCTATTATATTTAAATTTACAATTTAATCCCATGAGCGCATTTTTGAACGGAAATTCAGGCCATTAAATCAAACAAATAACACAACCTTCTTGCGATTATGAATTCTACGTCCTCGAAAATATGCTTCATTAAGCCTGGTTTCACGGCTGAAACTGCCGAGATCAACAAGATGTTACAGTTTAAACGGTGCATTTGGAGGCTGGAATCACCCAAATGTTATTGTTGTTGTTGTATAGAATTGGCGGGATTTCTGGCGATTCTAACCTCCAAATCCAACGTTTAATCTGTAATATCTCATTGATTTTGGAAGTTATAGTCAAGGAACCAGGCATAATTAAGCATTTTTGAGGACGTAAAAGTCATAATTGCAAAAAAATCGCAGTAATTTTTTGATGTAATAGTCAAAATTTCCGTTCAAAAATCCGCTTATGGGGAAATTACATTGAACCATATAGTTTGTTTGGAACCAGATGTCTTCAGACGGTAATCGATTCGATAGATCGTTCTACCAAAACAGTCTATCGCAGGGCTGCCATTTTGCGTAATAATCAATGCTATTTTTCTATTCACCGATGATTCCACCGGTTGAGAAAAGATTACACAGTTCAGTTCAGTGTATGGCTATAATAATGCACGAAAATACTATCTGATCTGTAATCATTCCTTAATCGGTGGAAATTCCGTTGATTAATGAAAATATCCACAAGTTTTATCAAGTTATCGACGACTCCGCCGGTTGAGAAAAGGTTACAGATGCGAGTATATTTTAGTATATTACAGTCATGCACTGAACTGAACTGTGTAATCTTTGCTCAACCAGTGGAATCATCGGTGAATTGAAAAATAGCATTGATTATTCGCAAAACGGCAGCCCTGGCCCTGGTGTATCGGTACATAAAGATATCGAATGGAAAGTTGGAAACGGATCGAAACATGCAGTGCTCTCGCTGGAACTGAATCATTTCATTGAACGATTCTTCCTGATGATGGTGTCACGGATCACACATATCTTTCTCTCTCCCTCCCCCCTCCCTCACTCTCTCTCTTCCTCTCTCCTTCTCTCTCTCTCTCTCTTCCTCTTTCTATCTATCTATCTCTTTTTCTTTCTCTCTTGTCCCCTAATTTGAAATTATTAATTGATTATTTTTTTCTCTCTCTCTCTCTCTCTCTCCGGTTCCGTCCTTCCTTATTCCCGCATTTGCACACTTAATTAATTCCAAGCATCGGTGGAGAGGCAAAGGAGAATTGGTGATGTGTGTGAGGGGGGGTGAAGGGAGGGGGAGAGAGCGGTTAATTATTTAGATGTTTTCAGTTCACTCTAAGTTTCCATCTCCGTCTCGAGTCCTGCCGCCCGCGCCTCCACCGACGCCCTGTCCCTCTGTCCCTGTCTCGTGCTCGCCTATGCATGTGGCCATGCGGGTACGTCATCGGTCATCGTCGACTTCCGAAACAAAGGGACAAAAAAAAAATAAAAATAAAAATAAAAATAAAAAAGCAAAAAACAAAACAAAAATGTCGAAAAAAAGCACCAAGTAAAACAATTAAACGCGCCACTATTCCGTGGCGTGGATGATCCATCCCGTCGCATTATTGCCGAGTTTAGCGCGTCACGTGCCGCGCATGTAGCATCACTGGCAGATCCAGTGGATTGCTTTTCTCTCTCTCTGTCCATTAGAGCGCGTGTGTTAGAAAAGGACAGAAGAGGGGGCGAAAATCACGTGACTGCCCCTTATCTGTTCTTTTCTAACACACGCGATCAAATGGTCATAGAGAGAGAAGAGGAACTCCTGGATCCGCTATTGAGTAGTATAGGGAAAAAAACATGAATGAGCTCCGTGTTTCTATACAGGATCTTCACTGAGAGAAATCTTCACATCATTGAAAACAAGGAAACACGTTTACTTGCGACGGTTTTCCTAGCTCGAAGTAAAGTTCTTTTGCATGAAGGAGAATCACTGTCACCATTAGCGAACACAGGTATTTGTCTTTCTCTCTCTTTTCCCCATTTGAACACGTGAGTAGAGAAAGGACAGAAATAGGAGCTAGAACGTAACTTCAGCCCCTATTTCTTTCCTTTTCTGGAACATACAGTCAAACGGGAAAAGAGCGTACACAGGAATTTGTCTCTCTCTCTCTCTCTCTCTCTCTCTCTCTCTCTCTCTCTCTCTCTCTCTCTCCCTCTCTCTCTCTCCCTCTCTCTCTCCCTCTCCCTCTCTCTTTCCCCATTAGAACAAGTGTGAAAGAAAAGGACAGAATCAGGGGCTAGAACGTAACGTCAGCCCCTATCTCTTTCCTTATCTAGTACATACACTCAAATGGGAAAAGAGCGAGAGAGACTATTTCCTGCGTACGCCTCTGACTGTCACAAAAATGAATCTTTTACTTACTTGTAGTAGCAGATATTTTCCTTGAGTTAAAGGAATTTCCCCTTTGTGAATATCTCACTGTGCAGTTTCTTTAACACAAACTAATTACACCTTGGTTAAAAGAATAATTCTCTCAGTGTATGTTGAGAGGTAACCTCATATCGGTTTTTGACCCTTCTTCCGAATGAAAAACTATTTTTTTCATTGGACTTATTGCTCCCCTTGGTCTGCTGAAGAATATGAATAAATTTTTTTGAAAGAAAAAAAAATAACTTGAAAATTTTTTCTTTTTATTAAAATCTTTCGCAAAACGTAAATGGACATACGGTCTTTGTTTTGTCGCATAAACGCACCTTTAGTCGGTTGAATATAGACGTATCTTTATACATACGTGAGTCGTAAATCTTCCAAACAGCGTTTTTTTTTTTTTTTTTTTTTTTTTTTTTTTTTTTTTTTTTTTTTTTTTTTTTTTTTTTTAAGCAGTTATATCATTGATGCGTGTAAGTATCAATTTGTCGTTGTGCGTTTCACACGTCTTAATCATCGCACTTTTTTTTGTAATCAATACTAACTTTTTTTCTTCCATTCTTTTCTTGAAGCACTTCTTTATATCTGCCCGAAGGATGCCCGGAATTCGAATTATTCCAATTAGTGTTGTTGTTGTTCCATGGATACTGCGGTGGCGTATTATTGGCGGTGGTCGGTACTGCCGCGGCGGTATGCCATAACCTTATAGGTTAGGTCGGAAATACTCACTTGTACTTCATATGCGAGCGGCGCAAAGTGGATAGGAACGCACGAAAAGTATGTTCATCGCAAAAACATTGAGTTTTCAGCATTTCTGGTTTTTACTGACCTCCGAAGTCCGAACCCCCAAAGATATTAGAGGGAGCTCATCAGCCCCCGGCCCCCGTCCCCCCGGACTGTCAAAAAAATGAGAAAATGGGAAAAAGAAAGAAAATTAAGGTTAAAGAGCTGGGGAAACGATCTACATCCTCCATCCATGAAACATCTAGATCTACATCCTCCGTCCACAAAACATCTAGATCTACAATCTCCCTTCTTATTCCTTCCACCAAAAAAAGATCCTGGCTACGCCGCGCTACGGCTATGAGGTCTGCCCGTGATTCTTCATAACTCATAGTTTTCTCTGACAAAACTATAGATCCCCTCTCTCTCGTACATGGTCCCATGAAAACTGCACCAAAACTGATTCATATTTTAACCTTTTTACTGCCGGTTTCAGGTTACCAGAAGAAATCGAAGTCATGACTCGCTCAAGCAGTAGCGCACCGAGAGTTTCTTCATCTCTCTCTTTTCTCCATTAAGAAACGTATGTTAGACAAGGATGGACAAGGGGATAAAACCCCCTCCTTCTGTCCTTTTCCTACTCATACATTCAAATGGGAAATGAGAGAGATGGAAGATATCCTGGTTGCGCCAGTGCGCTCAAGTTATGACTCTCGTTATAGGTAAACATTCGTACTCTACGGTGTTTACATTGCCTATCCCAGTAATTGAAGGAGCTCGATGAAAAATTTAGAGCAGCATTTACAGTCGACGACAGATAGATACACAAAAACCAATATAACTAGGGCGTGGTATATTGAAACTGTTAAAAACAGCAGAAACTTAAAAAAAAAAAAAAAAAAAAAAAAAAAAAAAAAAAAAAAAAAAAACAACAACTCGAACTATACCATTTCTATAATAAAACTAATATCATTGAAACTTTTAACTTCGCAACTTTATTTTATGACCGAAAAAGTTCTGATTCGATCCATTGTGCGTCTCTTGATCCTTGCTTTTGCTCCGCACATTCGTCATTATACGATATTTTCTGTAATTGAGGCGGTCACCATAGAATAATTAAGGGTCCATAAAACATGAGGTTTGCTCTTCCGGATAAATTCTTGGTTAACCGTGATACTGATTTCAAGGGAAGAGCATACCTTACGTTTTATGAGCCTTTCTTCTGGAGATGTCTTCAATTGCGCTGCTCAACTCTCTCATGCCTAGATACTCATTCGTTCTCGCGGCTTCTTGTACCGAACCGACCGATCGCGATTTCTCGAGGGGGGGGGGGGGGGGGGGGTTGAGATTTTCCTCTGTCCTCTCGCACGACGAGGCTGCAATATACATGCGCATATCACATCGCAAGTCGAATTTTTTCAACCCCTTCTCCTCCATCCATACGGTATTGCTCGCCTCATTTATTTTTTATTTATCATTCTCTCTCTCTCTCTCTCTCTCTCTCTCTCTCTCTCTCTCTCTCTCTCTCTCTCTCTCTCTCTCTCTCTCTCTCTCTCTCTCTCTCTCTCTCTCTCTCTCTCTCTCTCTCTCTCTCTCTCTCTCTCTCTCTCTCTCTCTCTCTCTCTCTCTCTCTCTCTCTCTCTCTCTCTCTCTCTCTCTCTCTCTCTCGTCCATTCCAATCCGTCTTGCGAACCTAATTGTTTATCACCGCGTCGTTGATAATTGCTCTCTAATCATATATTTTTATTCTCTGTTATATCTGACTGTTCTCTTTTCTCCCACCCCCCCTCTCCCTCTCTCTGCACTTTTTAATCTTTCAACTTTTTACTTATCCGGCTTCTCTTCGTTTGTTTCCGCGAGTAGCCGCCAGATGAAGCTATATGAATCGCTCTGAATTTAGGTAACGAACAATAGTTAACAGTTAAAGCAATTTCCTGAAAAAAGGCCCATAAAACAGAGGTGCGCTCTTCAGACAAATATCACTAATTTAGGATGCTGTTTTTTTAGAAATAGAACTAGGGGAGCTGGATCCGCCAATGTCTATCATAGGGTAGTGCGATTTCTCTTTTGATTAATGATTGAATTAATCGCGGTTTGAAATTCTTAAAATATCTTTCTAACCGGCCCTGGACTCCCCCCCCCTTTCCAACCATCTCATCTCATAATAAAAACTACTTCCTCCTTATCATTGAACGGTTCATGATCTGACAATGAAGCTTCGCTATGATTTTGTTTTGAAGCGCACGCGGCGCGGCGCGGCGGCTGTTCCGTACAGGTCACACCAAGTTCGTCCAACAATCCATCCAACCGTCCGTCGGTCCGTCCAAGCGTCCAACCGTTTTACCAGGATAGATTTATTTTCGTGTTCTTAATTAATTTAATTGCTGTACTAATTGATGCGCAAGAGCGGACCGCTTCTGTTTCCCGAATTTTCTTTCTTACCTCTCGGGCGCTGTTTTTTTCAGAAGGGAAAACATAATTTCCCCACGGCCCAAGACACTCTTCACTCAACCGGTTTAATTGGGCTCGTTGCATTAATAATTAATTATTTTTTTCTTTCCTTTTCGGTTGGAAGCAATTATAATCGAAATACGATCATAATGGTTATGATTATCAGAGGCGTGAATAGAGATTTGTGTTTCTCTCTTTTTGCCTATTTGAACGCATGTGTTAGAAAATGGTTGGAAAAGGGGCTTTACCATTGAATTCACCGGGAAAAAGAAAGATTACCAGGAATGCATGACAATATGTACACCAATGTAAGGGATAGTACAATTATACCATAGGTCTGTTGCAAGCTTTTGCTACAACGATTAAGAGTGTTTATTCTAATGTAAAATCGCCTGAAAAGTCCAATGGTGGCATCAGAAAGTCATAAAATGCAATGATAAACTCCCAAGAGGCATTTAATGAAATCCAAAATGGCGGATAAATATCGACCAATTTGTATGCATGCACAGCGAACATCCAAGGATAGCCAACCTCACACGATCGATCACAACCAATCACAACGTAAACAAACACATAAACTCTCGGTGCATGCATACTGAGATTGCTCGTTTTTTATCCGCCGTCTTGGATTTCATTAAACGCCTCTTGTGAGTTTATTATTGCATTTTATGACTTTCTGATGCCACCAATGGACTTTTCAGGTCATTTTACATTAGATTGAACACTCTTAATCGTTGTAGCAAAAGTTTGCAACAGACCCATTCTATGTTTGTACCATAATTTTTGCGAAAGTCTTAGGAAATTCTAGTTCTGTAATCATATTCTGATATTAACACCAGAATTTTCTGGTCAAAGTACACTTGCTGTCATTCACTTATCGTTGTTCATCTGGTAATATGACTAGAATCTGGTATTATGTCTATCGCTGTTTTTCAGTGTTGGTGCGTGTGATGGTGGTAAACGTTTAGCATAGATTATAAGTCCAATAGAAAAATTCCCATTAATTTTTTGGGTCCAATTTTATTTTTTGTCCCATGAAAGCTGATAAGTCAAACGAGTTATAATTCTATTTAGAGGGGTTTTCTCTTGCACATGCTTTTGAAACACCACGGAGGTAGGCATGATGGAAATTTTCACACACGCTCGGTTAGTTTGCCTATTATTTCTTGATAAAAAAAAATGTGTAAAAAAGAGTTGTGACAAATCCATTTGAAATGGGTTTGAAATGAAGGTGAAAATGTTATATAGAGTGGCAACCTGGAGACAGAAATCGATGGAACTGTTTATTTTGGAAAAATGTGCACGTAGCACACATGTTTTTGAAACGCTTGCCGCTGGCCGTGCTTGAAGATTCATTTTCGATAGCTAAACTATTCTCGGGCTGTTTTTGGATCGCGGCCCCCTTTCTTTTTCGAAACACCAGTTTCTTTAAGTGTTACAAGCCAATGGGAAGCCCATTTGATCATTAATCCATTTAAGAATTAATTAAATTAATTGACTAATTGCATAATTTTACTCGCTCTGGATATCAGTATGAGCGATCTATTCTTCCTAAAGGTACACACAAATATACATGCACTGAGCACATAACGTACTGCACCATCGCTGCATGCGCAGGATAACATTTTATTTTTTTTATTTTTTTTTTTTATTTATTTATTCTGAATTTATACACGCTATACTGAATGAAATCCGTTGTTTTGGGTCTATCTATCTATCTAAGGGTTCTAAGTGAATCTTTCTTGATTTCGAGAGAATCTAAAGTAATTTTCAAGATTTACTATTTAGTGTAGGTATATTCTAGAGAAATGGCGCAATCTGGCAACGCTGCATTTCGTCCATTTAAACTCATGCAAAATATAGATTTGAGGGAGTGCACTGTGCACACTCTAGTAATTCGATATTTTTCATGCGTTTAAATGGGCAACATTCAGCCCAATTGCACATGTCGCGACGCGACGCCACCGCACCGTTCTAGAGAGTAAGTCCATGACTAAAGTCGGAAAGCGCGTACCTCACATTGATACACAACCGGTTTGCTTGTTAGTTGTAGGTCAGCAGACTGTTGCGTTATAAGTAAAAATACAAAGTTTTAGACAAAAAACAAAACAAAAAAAAACAAAAACAAACTCGTTCTTCTAAAAATTCTTTCAAACTATAAATACCTGCATTAGACTCAGGTACTTTTCCAAATCTCCGCAGGAAATACACTGGTTTTTGCATATGTTTTTTGTATGATTCGGGTAGTGGGTAGTTTTATCTATCACCATTTTTGAAATACTTATGCTCTGTTGTTTTCTACCTCTGAATCCATATCGAGTAAAGAAATACGACGCATGACTAAGATTGCCCCTGGCCTTAATGCATTCGAATAGGCCAAAAAGGCAAAAAATGCCTAGTAAAGAGTTAATCTTATGTTTAGTTTTTTTCACGATGTATGCAATAAATACATGTCTAAACATTAGAGCAATTAAAGAATAAAGACAGCTTTAAAATAATTCGGTGCCTCTTTCAGTACCATTCATGTTTGGGACTCTTTATGGCTCGGTCATAGGCGGATCCAGCAATCTGGCAACAGTGCATTTTTCCCCATTTGATTGCATGAGAAAAAATCTATTATTCCCGGGGCTACAGCTCTTTCAAGATGCGATTGTTTTTCATACATTTAAATGCGATGAATGCGCAGTTGGCAGATTGCTGGATCCGTTGATCCGTTGTTGGGGGTTGTTGTCAAGGCCGCGGTCTAAGAGCAATTGAGGCGGTGGCTGCAAAAACAGCACATACCAAAAAACCTGATTTCCAGAAAACGCATTTAAAGTTTTCATTTGCTAATAACGCGTTGATATGATTCGGAAATGAGTACAATTTTTCTTGGTTTTATGCTTTGAACCCTTTTTGAAGAGAATCCAAGGAAAAATTTAAAAAAAAATGGTTTGAGTTCATTCGCGGCCAATTTAAAAAAGTGAGTTATATGCGGTTTTTGCACCCAACAATTAAATTAACGCAAAATTCAATAGGATTTGACAGTTAAATGAGAGAATAATAATTTTTTGCCATAATTTATTGAAACATAAAAATTTAAAGTAAAGTAACAACGCAAACTGAAACAAAAGAGTAAAAACTAAATAATAAATCAGCTATATTTGGCTCGCAATTAAATGTAAAGGAAAATGACCTCTCAAAGTACATGAGCATAGCCAGCAATTTGGCAACCATGAATTATTCCCATTTGAACGCATGAGAAACAATCGACTCTTGAGGAGACCATGGCTCTTTTACTAATCGATTGTTTCTCATGCGTTCAAATGGGAATATTACACAGTTACACACAGTTATACGTATAGTGCATGTACTCGTATGTGCTGTTTTTGCACCCATCGACGCGATATCTCCGCGTAGAATCATCGTCACGTCACCAAATTCACGGAGGTGATACTTCTTGAGTATAATTTTCAATTGCGCTGTTGGGCGCAAAAACAGCACATACGCGCATGGGCTGTTAATGCAGGGGACGCCTCAATTATGGAAGAATCCAGGGGGACACGATAAATATGTCACAAAAATCAATATTAAAGTGTTACTGCGGTCAACTAATCGGGTACAAAAGTACAAATTGAATGGAGATTTACAGAAGTGCAAGACATGCAAGACAATCACTTTTGGTGGATGGAAATACTTACATTGAGTCTTGAGAAAGAATGACCTTTTCAACGTCATTTCCCCTTTCATTTCAGCTTAAAAACCATAATTGGACTCTGTGACGTCTATCTTTAATCCCCTGGACTTTTAAATTGACGTTCTCCAGAAGAAAGGCTCACAGAACATGCACAGAAAAAAATTCACGGGTACGGATACTATGAAAGACGGGCGCGGGAACCGTGAATCACGGGTAATAGTTGGACGCCGTCCAGACACGGTTACGACACCCGTACACGTACGGTTTAGAGCGAAACCGTACTTTCACGGGCGCCGTGGCTTAAAAAGGTATGATGCTCTATCCGGGATTTGATCTTGCATTCTTCCGCTTTGCAGTTCGGTGTCTTATCCACTACACCGCGCCGACCGCATGGAGAATGGTGAGGAAACTCCAGTACATAAAGTAGCAGATGTCGCGAGGTGGCGGTCGCGCCGAAGCACTCGAGTAACCGTACTTCACGGGTTGTGCCACCGTGAAGTTACGGGTGTCATGACCATAATTACTACTGGCATTCCGACCGTGTTTTTCTGGCTATGGCACCTGTGAAACACGGCTACCCTAGCTGTTTTTTTACGGTTAGTACATGAACCGGCGTGGATGGTTGTCACACCCGTACAGTTTTTTTTTCCGTGTGAGGTGTGCTCTTCCAGAGTAATTTTTAATGTACGGTTAAGTTAGGATTTATTCAAAAGAGCACACCCGTTGTTTTACTGCCCCTTCTTCCAGACGACACGACGCATGCGACTTGCCTTATTTTTTTTCTCTCTCTCCAGGGTCCGGAAAATTTCGTTGCCTTGCTCCGATGAGCATCGTAACACCGATGGGCTTCTTAATAATCAACTTCCAACCTGCGTTTTCGTCTAGTTAACACCGTGGCCGAATCCCCGGCCACAGCTCCCGGGCCTCATTGCCGGGTCGAGTCAGGACTCAGGACTCAAGACTCAGGACAACGCAGGACACTCCAATCAAACGCACTGCACCCGCGCTGCACGAGAAGTGCACGCCCTGCGACACATTAATTGAAAATTAACTATAATTAAAATTCTCCCGCTATATACCGCACGATGCCTGGCCCCAAAATCGCCCTCGCCCTCCCCCTCCCCCTCCTTCTTCTTTACCCCCTCCATTTTCTCTCTCGTCACAACATCGATGGGACCTAGCTTCAGTGAACGCCCACCTCAATTAACTAAATTATGATAATAACTCGAACTCGACGAATTAAACGGAAATTAGCTAATAAAATTAGACGGAGGTTGGACGGATGGATATCATCTCGAGGGCATTAACGACCTAGGTGCGGGCATCAACGCATCAAAACTGCAGTATTTCTCATCATCTGATGCGATATGAACTCGTCACACGTAAATACGTACTGAATATATACCTTAAAATGTATGTTGATAAGCACAGGTCATTTGAAGCGTGTAGTTTCAGAACTACTTTCCTTGATTTTTGGAAAACCGCATAAAACTGAGGCTTCTCGATAGTGCGTTGCTATAGATGGAACGAAATTTTTTAATGAGTACCTAAACAGAGTCTTCTTGAAAAATCTCAAGCAGTTTTTCATCGAACATGCATTTTACCACGTCAAGGAATATTTTGAATCTTAAAACTTGCAATATATGTTATCCTTAATTAATCTATTTACTATGATCATGTCAACTCTTTGTTTTTGTTGTATTGCGTAATATTTACTTTATCTCTGGAATGACTTGTACCAAGCCTTTTCTAAGGCTAAACTGTACCAAATAAATAAAATAATAAAATAAAAAATAAATAATAAAATACCTCGGACTCACAAGAATGGAGCTCTTGCGAACTTTTGCTGCGTAGGATTGAAGAGTTGATTCTTGCATAAAAACCTGTAAAAATGACGATGAGTACACTAAAAAATCACGAAATTTACTCTCAGAATCGGGCTTAATGGCGCTACGCAGGTTACATGGGAGATTCCTATCCAAATTGAGACATCCCTCTGTGTTTCCGAAGAGAAATAATTTTGGCTCAGGTATAGGCCACCTGCAATGCTTAAATTCTTTGTTTTAAGTATTGCTGTTGTCTAACCTGAATTAAAATCTAAATATTGAACTGGCATTATTTAATCCGTTGACTGTATACTTACATTAATCCGTTGAATTAAGTGGCACCTTCACTTGGCCACTGTATATGCGTCTGTATGGCTATTTTATCTCTATAACTCCTCTCAGTATGTTTTTGAACTGTTTAATGACAGGAGCTAATTGGTTCAACTGTTGGCATGTCCGATTCTAAAAATAAATAAATTAGAGTTAAAAAAAAAAAAAAAAAAAAAAAAAAAAAAAAAAAAAAAAAAAACGAGTAATCAAACTTTTAACGCCGAACTTAATTGGTTTAAAAATAAAATCGTGCTGTTTAATGTGATGAACTTGATTGCATTATAGAGAGGAGTACGAAGAAAAAAAAGCTTTCCAATTTTGATAAGCAACTCACTCATGCACTCGGCTCTAGCGTATCCAAGAATTTGTCTCTATCTTTCTTTACTCATTTAAGCACACGTGTTAGAAAAGGCTAGAAGAGGAGGCATCGGTACTTATAGTTGACCATTTGTCGCTGTCTCTATCTCTTTTTATCAGATGCGTTCAAATGGACGAAGAGAAAGAGAGAGAGAGAGAGAAAGACGAAATTCCTCGATCCGCTGTAGCGTTAGAAACAGTAGTTTTGTTCGTTTTATTTTCCCACAGTTTAAGCGAGCAGGAGTTCATTTCGTGTCTGTGGAATTGAAAATTAACGTGATTGCGTTTTATTAAATTATTTTGCCGGCACTCAAATCTTGCGTATGAGGAAAATTGAAATTCTGTGAAGACTGAAGATATTGAAGAACTCTACGAGAAAGTAGCATTTAGCACTTTGAGACTTTTTGATACAGTCAATGTTATTTTTACGCGACTCTACAAAGGCAATGATCCACCATAATGCTGTGAAAAAAGTTTTGGCGAATTTTCGCGATCGAATATCATAAACAATACCAACCTAACTACATATTCGAGGAAACTCAATTGTATTTTTAGATGTGTTTTCGGGGCATCGATGGCATTAATTCGATTTCGAATTCACCTCCGGACTTGCAGCAAATTTTCGCGACGAATGTATTCGACAGAACCATTGCCAACCTACGCATGACAGCAGTGGGTAACACGAAACTGGATCGTGTTTCTCGAACTTTTTCGGTGTTTTCAGTCATCGATGGCATCAATTTGATTTTGAATTCAAGTCCGGAGGTGAATTTGAAATCGAATTGATGCCATCGATACCCCGAAAATACACCAAAGAACACAATTGAGTTTCCTCGAATATGTAGTTAGGTTGGTATTGTTTATGATATTCGATCGCGAAAATTTGCTATTGCATTCAAAATCGAATTGATGCCATCGATGACTGAAAACACCGAAAAAGTTTGAACAACACGATCCAGTTTCGTATAATCCACTGTTGTCATGCGTAGGTTGGCAATGGTTTTGTCGAATATATTCGTTGCGAAAATTCGCTTTTTTTAACATACCTATTCAAATCAAGGCTGCCCTTTTGCAAATTTAAGCAGGCAGTGTTGCCAAATTTCGCATAAAATTGAAACAAATTATGTTACTTTTATTTTACATTTTATTTTATTTATTTTTTATTTATTTAATTTTTCAGTTTTTTTTTTTAATTAAAATGCTCTTATTTTTGGATAATTAAAGGAAAATTTTGAGGAGGCTCCGTGAAACAGTAACTTTGACGCAGTATGTCTAATTCAACGAAAATTAAAAATTTTGAATCTCCCGCCAAATTTCGCAACATTGACTCATATGTAAATATGCCACGTTTTCCATCCGATCAGTGCGAAAATCCTCAGTTGCGCAATTTTCATGTATGCTTTGTGACGCTGGGCAACAATGAATGCTGGGAGACGCGGGGAGCCCCCGATAGGATTAGGGGAGAGAGGGGGAGAGAGAGGGAGAGAGAGAGAGAGAGAGAGAGAGAGAGAGAGAGAGAGGAGAGAGGAGAGAGGAAGAGAAAGAGAGAGAGAGAGAGAGAGAGAGAGAGAGAGAGAGAGAGAGAGAGAGACAGAGAGAGAGAGAGAAAGAGAGAGAGAGAGCTTTAATGAATGAAATGGATGGAAATTGTCGCGTGAACACGAAAATACCGATGTGTAAATATTCATTAATTGATTAATTAATTAGCTATAGATAAAGTCGGGGGACTTCTCTCTTCCTCGCGCGCTCTTCGCCTCGTCCGCATATGACTTTCGGCTCTCGATCGTGAGACGCGGGCATTAATATTTTATTCAAATATTCGGTCAGGACACGAGACGTTCCTTATCGCACCCACCGGATCGTGGCATTAATAACTTTCATGTATCATTTAATCATGTTTGGGGGGATTGAGGGGTAGGGTGAGATGGGGTGGGGGAATATTACTTCCTTTTACTTTTGTTTTTGATTAGTTTTTCGGCGTTCCTCTTCGTACAGGGTGTTTCAGAATGGATCTGCTTCGGATTTTTGCTACGGTTGTGTGACAAATTGAATTGAACCCTTGCGAGTTCAAGTAGGATGGGGGGGGGGGGGGTCTTCATAGATACAGTTAAGTTTCATGACGCAATGTTCACGTTTTTTGGACAAGAATAAAATTGTAGATATTATTAGACTTTTTAGGCCACTAAACTTTTAGGTTATGGAAAAGAGGAAGGTTCAATTAGCTTTCAGGAAAAACTATAATTTTTTTTTTCTGGGGGGAGGGGGATTAGTGGTGTAATTCTACATATTTACGGTCATACTTTGGGGGGGGGGGCAAATAAACAAAGAGCATACAATTTTTTTCTCCAATGTGTTGCTTTATTTTGGTATTTTCATCCCCCCCCCCCCGAAAAGTATAGCCGAATGCAGGATATACTCAATCACTTAAAATATTTAGAGCGCTGAAAAAAAAAAAAACAAAAACAAAAAAACAAGCCTCTACGGTGAGAACCCGTTTGGGGTCTTTTCTGACCTCCGCTTGATACCATATTTCGTTCAAACATTTTTGACTCACAAGGATTAATGCAAACCCTCTCGAAAATAATGATGCGTTCTTTAAAAACTTACAAGTTTCACTCGTCATCTCAAGTAATCACTTCGGATATCCTATTTTGAACAACCTGCGCAACTCTAAACACTATTTTCACCGATTTACTGTACCACACAGACGAAACCTCCTAGTGGATGTAATCATCATACCAATTGTAATATTTCACCCATGAAACTCGTGCAAAATGATCAAATTTGAGAGTGTTTGCCGCATTTTAAATAGTTTGATCTGTCTCATGAGTTTAAGTGGGCAAAATACAAACATTGCTAAATTTATTTCTCACTTCAGCTTTGAAGACATTATTTAAGGCTCTTCAATTTGCTGCCGTTATTGTGCAGTGAACTAAGTAGGTACCCTGTATTAGCATTCAATCCATTGCTAAATCTCAAAATTCCACCAGAGAAAGAAAAATAAGCAGTGTTGCCGAAATTTCCCCTAAATTGTCACATTTTAAATAAAGTCAAATGGGAAAAAATTGATTTTTATCCGAAAAAAAAACAACACTGGAAATAAGAGGCCGAGGGAAGCGATTTATCCTGAAATTATTATTCGAAGCTGATTATGCAAAATCACGATTATCTTAAACCGTTCATTAATTAATCATTTATATTATTCCTAATTGAAGCGCTTCTCTCTCCGAACGCTGAATCATTGAATTCGAGGTTCGCGATCCTGGAAATTATGACAATTAATTCGTAATGTATTTTATATCGGCGTTTTAATGTGAATTCGAAGGTAATCGTTTGATCGTTGTAAGTGTATTCGCGTGAAAATCCCATTCTTGACAAGTTATGAATATCGCATCGTAAACATGTTGGTCGCAATTTTCGCCATTTCAATAATTTCCGGATTCAAGTCTACACGGAAAAAAAAGATTGGTGAAAATAACCATACGGATACCTGCTTTTGGCACCTGCTAGTTGTTATGGTAATGTTAACCAGAAGTATACTATGTTTCTACTAAGTAATAGGTGATGTTACCTGATTGCATGTCGAATTTATTCAAAGTATCGGTAAATGTACCATACTTCTGGTTAAGTTTACCATAACATCTAGCAGGTGCCAAAATCAGGTATCCGTCTGGTTATTTTCACCAATCTGTTTTTTCCGTGTATAATGTGGACAAAGAAGTGAGTCCGTCGTGACCTTCCACTCTTTTGACCTTAACCCTTTCGCTCCATAATCCCCTGTAGAGGACGTTCTGTTGAGATGGCTTTCTTATATACAAATAGAAAAAAAAATTGACAAGCATATAAAATTGTAAAAGACAAATTCATTAGATTCACTGGAATTGATGGTAAAATAGACTCCCTTCATACAATGAGAGTTGCGCCTTGTTGGAATCCGTTTCTGATTGGCTCTCAGCAGATTTAAGCTCAGACGGAAGCTCCAAGAGGCAAATGCAAATGGCGGAGAGCTTGTTTACTTTTCGCGCACTCGCTTTTACTATTATACATTTTTACATTACCATGGTGACCGCGGTAATTTGTGTTTATTTTTCCTCTGCTTAAATTTTATTATAGAGAACATTATCTCTTTCAATAACGACCGGTTATTGTCAAGAATCGGAACCTGGCCTATATTAGAATTAGTGAAATAGCGGCAACAGCGCAGAGGCAAATGGCCAACCGCCATTTGAATTTTGCCTCTTGGGGGCGCCATTGATCCACTTCTTCTCCTTCAGTTTGAAGAAGAAGAAGATGGCATGGCGCAACTTTCTAAGTATATACCAAGGTTTCTAAGGTCTAAAATTTATGAAAATACCATTGGCGTCCGCAGCGGGGGGCAATGGGGCCCTTGCTCCCCTTGCTAGAATTGCTTTTACACCAAAATTACTCTAGAATTGCAAATAAGGTTGTATACAGCAAAACATTGCAAGAACTCTAGTGCGCATCAATGGCATATCATATGAATGGGTCTGTTGCAAACTTTTGCTGCAGCGCTATGGGGTGTGCATTGTTATGTAAAATCGCGTGAAAATTCCATTAATGGCATCAGAAAGTCATAAAATGCAGTATAAAACTCACGAGAGACGTTTAATGAAATCCAAGATGGCGGTAAAATATCGAGCAACGTGTATGCATGCACCGCGAATATCCAAGGATAACCAACCTCGCAATATCGATCACACCCAAACACAACGTAAATAAACACATAACCTCTGGAGCTGTGAGGTTGTCAACGTTGGCAATCCTTGTATGTTAAAGGTGCATGCATACAGATTGCTCGATATTTTACCGCCATCTTGGATTTCATTAAACGCCTCTTGTGAGTTTATTATCGCATTTCATGACTTTCTGATGCCACCAATGGACTTTTCGAGCGATGTTACCTACGATGATACACTCTTTATCGTAGTAGCAAAAGTTTGCAACAGACCCATTATTGAGCTTCAACAGTTTTCGGAGCGGTTTAAAGGTTTGAGGCAATACCGTCTATAAACATAAATGCCTGCTTTTTTGAGTTTAATGTGTCTTGGTATATACGTACGCTTATGGAGAGTGAAATGTTGGTGAAATGCAAAATTGTGATTTATCCTCTTAAAAACGATTTTCAGCTCTTCTTCTGCTTTATAAAGAAGTATTAATAAGCCCAGACAACTTTCATTACTGACGTACTTTTCCAATTGGAGTTGAACTTCGAAAAACCAACCAAATATTCGATATCACCATAAGCAGGCCATAAGCTTACATATACCAAGTAAAACGTGAACCTCTGAATTTCAAACAGAGCAGCTGGATATGAGGATTTCTACGCTTTAACGACATATATCTACCCCTAGTGAGCACCAAGTAAGGGTCCCTTGATGCAGAAATGGTTTTTTCTTTTCTGTTTATTAGACCCATATTTACGTGTTAAGCATGCAGTCTGACGTAAATTGACCTGTCACGTTCAAATTTGGCCATAGTTTTGATTGAAAAAGTCGACTTATTTTCCTCAATTTTAACTTCATCGCAAAAAATGCAAAAAAAGTAGATTATGCGTGTATAAAATCGCGACGAGTTAAGTATTTTCGAAATCAGCGTTCCCATAATGCGGTTGAGGATATTGCACAATTTCATGAGATAAATCATTGAAATATACATTAAAGTTTAGTTAAAAATAACTTTGATGCTTGGTGCTTTTCGCGGACAGTTATGTCGCAAAGGAGGCCTACTTCGGTATTAGTAAAAACGGTATTGTTTGAGGTTCATGTGTACATACCGGTGAACAGTAGCGTATACACAGGAATTGGTCTTTCTCTCTCTTTCCCCATTTGAACACGTGTGTAAGAAAAGGACAGAAACAGGGGCTCGATAGTGTTTTCAGCCCCCATCTCTTTCCTTTTCTAGTACGTACACTCAAACGGGAAAAGAGCGAGAGAGACTTATTCCTGCGTACGCCAGTGCCGGTGAATATCAACGATGTCGAATCGTCACCTTAAATATTAATGTGTCACCATTAAAATTTTTCGCCACAGTTAATTATTATTGCCCTGATTTCCCTCTCCTCTTTTGTCTCATCAAACGATTTGTTCGCGGTTATTTATCAAACTCTCTCCAAACACTCGTAAAAGTTTTGTAAATCATGTTCCGGACACAACGGATCCGGAGGAGGAGGTGGGAGGGGGGTGGAGAGATTGTTTTTAATCGCATAATTTGCAGAGGAGCGAATGGGAACGGGGAAGTGAAAAAAGGAAAAAGAAGAAAAATATACGGACGAGCAAACCAAACGCGCTCTAATTAACGAAAAAAATTTTGCGAGGAAGGAATCATCCGTAAATCAAAACGGTAAGTTCCCCCTTTAACAGCAAAGTGATTAAAGAAGACTGAAAGGCATGAATAATAAGTCGTTTAGTGATTTAAAACGAACTACAGTTCCCAGCTCTCCTCTCGCAATTAGAGAAAAAAGAAAAAGAAAGAAAGAAAACAAATATTTGTTATCAGTTCATAAGAGCTAGTTCTCATTTCCCGTGAATGCTCGGAATTCTCTAATGAATGCAGTTTAGTGTCAAAATTTGAGACGATGGATGGATGGGTGAGATGGGTGCTCAGTGGCCGGAAATATGGAGTAATCCGGACAAATCTTTGAATTGGAGGTGATTTAATGGACCTCAGAATATCTGGTGTGCTCTTCCCAAAAAATCAGCATTATAGAGTAGAGTAAGGATTTATACGAGAGAGCGCGACTAGTGTTATATGAAACCTTTTCTTCTGTAAGTAGCCTCATTTGGTATTTGCCGCAGAGTTTTCAACCCTTTAGGTACTCACAGTACATGTACCTATTTGTTGACGGAATGGGTGAATACTGGAATTTGTCTGTCTCTCTCTCCTCCCATTTGAACACATGTGTTAGAAAAAGATAGCAGAGGGGGCCGTCGGTCATCGCGTGGCGTTAGCCCTTCTTCTAGCGCTGTCTCTTTCTAACGCACGCTTTCAAATTGGAGGCGAGAGAGAAAGAAAAACAAATTCCTGTATCCGCCCATGGTTGACAGAGGCAGATCCAGAAAGTTTGTCTTAGGGAGAAATAAGTCTTGACAGTTTAATAAACATGTGTCCGCAAATGCCCCCTTTTGAGCTACAGCCCCTCAAAGTTTTAAAAAACTCATGTTTTTTTTTTTTTTTTTTTTTTTTTTTTTTTAAATGCGACCATCATTATGAACCAAATGTCCTGAAAATTATGGTATCCCACTGTAATTTTATACGTGTAAAATTCACTCATGACCTCGAGAAATTCATAAATTGAGTCTGACTGTACTTTTCAGGCAATATTGTACCTTTAACGGCACACAGTTTTTGTTACGGATTAAAAATTTGAAGAAGAATTACCGGATTCAGATGCAAAAAACCCGTAGGAAGATTTTTGGTCATCTTTGTTTCTTTCGATACGACGCGCTTTAAGAGAGATAATCGCTGCACAGTGTGAAAAAGTCAGCGCTTTTGCAATGAAAAGCGGCTATGAGTATGCAACCCGCCTCTCCGCTGATTCTTCGGGCCAGCCGCTATGGTAAAAGCGCTGACTTTTCCACACTGTGCAGCGATCATTTTGCTTATCATGCGACACCAATTTTCAGGACATTTGGCTCATAATGGTGGTCGCTATTCCAAAAAAAAAACCATTAATTTTTTTAAAACTTTGGGGGGCTGTAGCTCAGAAGGGGGGCATTTTCGGACACATGTTTATAAGGAAAAAAGTATTATTTTGACCTCTAGAATATGTGTTTATACAAGGACGACATATGTTTCAGATGCACCCTGTAAAATGATGTTCATTTGTTCTTCAAAGTTTCAGTCCACTAAATTGACGATAAAAGAACTCATAGTTTGGTTGTTTTGAAAAATAGCGATTTAATTAAGCTGCTTTAATGATCGAGTTGCAATGGTCTGATTTTGTTGGTTTTTAAATGATCAAATGAAAGCATAGTTCCGAAAGATTCAATTTTGGCCTAAAATACATTGTTTTAAATGGGAATTCCACATTGCGACGTTACTGAACTTACGATTTTTCCAATTTTACACGAATTTACCTCTGAGACTTGGGTGCTGTACTGGGACTTCCTTTTAAGAAAAATCAAGACTGTAAAAACGATATCAAGTTACAATATCGACGAATTTCACAGCTTCAAATATGCTGGCTACTTTGGCGATATAACCTCTGATCTATAATTATTTTAATTAACTCTCGGATTTATCTCGTCCGAAGAAATCCGCGTTTTGATCCATTGTGGGACGGGGCCTTGTCAGTCATGTTATAAGTACCTGCGGAGGAGTGAGGGAAGGGAGGAGGGAGAAGGAGGGGTCAGGGGAGAGGAAAAAGTTGAAGAGAAATGAATAAAAAGGAATGATGAAGAAAAATCGCGTCACGAATAGTTGACATTTTGAGAAGTCCGATTGAACTGTATCCACCGTTGTCAGATGACCTGTGGCAGTTGGATGAGAACCTCGGTGAACTGTTTCGAGTTCCAATTACTCTCTCCTCATCTCGAACTGTTATCAAATCATTCGAATCGTGCAGAGGTGGTTTCAGAAATGTAGTCGCACCCAGACCGATAATCTTTGGAATGTTTCAACATTATTTCTCTTGGTTCAAAATAAAATTGAATGAAAATGAATTAGAGCATTGGCATTTCACTGAGGAACACTTTAAAATTAAAAGTTCAAAGTCGAAGACAAGTTTTTTTTAGTTGTGAAGAAATGAAATTTGATAAGTCGCCAAAGATTATGGTCTAGGTGCGCCTACACTTCTGAAACGAGCTCTACTTGGTGCTGCGGGGGGGGGGGGGGAGACAAGACCATTAAAAGTAACAGAACTCACTCCTGACTCCTCACACGAGGAAACTAAACTCAAAGTTCACACGAACCATACGTGTGTGGATACACTTCGTAGATCACTCAACCTCTCTAAAAAAATAAACGTAACCTTCAAATCGGAGTAGGAAAATAAAATAATAATAAATAAACAGTTGTTAGACAGAGTCTTAAAAATGAATTCGATTCTAAATTTGAGCAAACTTTAACGAGAGAAATGCAGCATTGTACCAGAAAGAAGTCTTAAGCTACGTAGTAATCAAAAACAAATTATTTTTAAACAGTTAAAACGATGACGTCATTTTTGTGGAGCATTTATGGGAATGACAGCATCGTAATAATCAAAATAAATGTGTAATTTTTATCTGAACTACGTGACGTATTTCGTTATTTTCAGTACACGTGTGCTCTCTGTTGCTCCTTGTGTCAAGATCTGTAAGAATCAAGCAATAAATTAAGTTGTCGAAGTCCAATGCAACGGATCTAATCGATTGAAAAATCATCTGTTCACTGTAGAGTTGTTGAAAAAATCGAAAATTATCGATTTATCAAGTTTACCCCCAAACTAATGGATTAGTTTTACAATACTTGAGGAATATTCGCAGAGGCACAACGATATGTGTGAACCGCAGAGACTCTGGTACTTTTACCAGAAAATGGGTCTGTTGCAAACTTTTGCTACAACGATTAAGAGTGTTTAATCTAATGTAAAATCGCCTGAAAAGACAATTGGTAGTATCAGAAAGTCATGAAATGCAATAACAAACTCGCAAGAGGCGTTTAATGAAATTCAAGATGGCGGATGAATATTGAGCAATTTGTATGCATGCACCACGAACATCCAAGAATAGTCAACCTTACAATATCGATCACATTAACCGATCACAACGTAAACAAATACATAACCTCTACCTGCAGTGAGGTTGTCAAAGTTGGTCATCCTTGGATGTTCGTGGTAGATGCATACAAATTGCTCGATATTTATCCGCCATCTTGGAGTTCATGAAACGCCTCTTGTGAGTTTATTATTGCATTTTATGACTTTCGGATGCCACCAATGGACTTTTCAGGCGATTTTACATTAGATAATACTCTCTTAATCCCTGTAGCAAAAGTTTGCAACAGACCCATTCTGACATTAATATCACAATATATTCACAGTACCAGCACTTTTTCCTCAACATTCTTAACTCTATGTTACATCAAACACTAGAATTCTGGTAATACTGAATCCCTAACCTTGGTTCTCATATCGTTGAGCTTCTGGTAAAGGGTAAACTTATTTTTACTGTGAGGAGATGGCAGCTGTAGCTAGATTTCTGAATTTCTCTATGAATCGACCGTCACGGTGTTGATGAAATACTTCTAAACTGGAAAACAAATCCTAAATTCTAATAATATCACTATATAGAAGTACAACGATATATGAACTTTAGAGAGTTTAGTACCTTTACTAGCAAATTCTGGTTTTTCTACCAGAATATAGGCAAAGTATACCAGAATTTTTCTAGAAATTTCACGACTTATATTTCTACAATTCTGTTAGTATACTATCCTTTGCCTAGATTCACATATCGTTGAGCACGGAAAAAAAACTACGGTGAAAATAACCATACGGATACCTGATTTTGGCACCTGCCAGATGTTATGGTAATGTTAACCAAAAGTATACTACCTAGGTACTAGGTGATGTTACCTGATTGCATGTCGATTTTACTCAAAGTATTGGTAAATGTACCATACTTCTGGTAAAGTTTACCATAACATCTAGCAGGTGCCAAAATCAGGTATCCGTATGGTTATTTTCACTAATCTTTTTTTTCCGTGAGCTTCTGGTAATATTACTAACTAGAATTCAGGAACTATTTTTTCAGTGCGAGAGGTCCTCTTAAACTCGCAGTTGTGTAGAGAGGGAAAAATGAATTTATTTCGTCTTATTTTTATGTTTGATGAATGGCAACGCCGATAAAAGTTCAAGTATGATGATCATGCCAAGAAGTATAAGGAGGCATTGACCCGATGGTAACGGATGGGGTTCGTCTCATGATCCTCTTCTGGAAAATCTTTTTTTCCGACAAATTTCGGGGGCACCGAAATTCGCTGATTTGTTTTGGACTTCAACCTTTAACCTTTCAAACCTTTCAACCTTTAAAAAAAGTCAGATTTCTGCGAATTAAATTTGTGTCGCGAATTGCTCGCCTTTCTTGCTGGTTTATATTATGCGTCAGTTAGTTTTTACTTTCTCACCACTAACAAAGTTAGAAATTGAGAAAGTATTGCAATGGCGCACAGATGTCTGTCTATGTCTGCATCCCGGCGCATACCTTTTGAACCAATCGTACATAAGTATCAAATTTTGCAGAGAATTTGCTTTTACCATTCTCCAGACGGACTTTTTTTGTTTTTTCGAAACTTTAAAATTGTATGCGAGTTATGAATGATAAAAGATTTCCATTAATATCAATGGGTGAAATGGGTGAACGTAGGGAACCATTGGAATGTCTCAATTATTGCTATTTGAATTTGAAAATTTCCAAAAACATTATGCAACCAGCGTACTGTAAAACGAATCCCTTAAGCTGGAGTCTCTTCCAGAATATTATAGGGGGTCTGAGGGTCTCCCCCTAGCTAGAATAATTTTGATGTGAGAAAGTGTTCGTGGGGCATTTCCTGCAGTCTACTCCTTCTTGTAAATCCTTGTAAAAGAAATATAGGCATATCGATCTATGTTTTCAAATTGTTACTCAAAAATACGGTCACCTTCATTTCAAACCAATTTTATTTCAAATTTATTTTTCACATTTTTTAATTTTAGGCTGAAATTAACGAGACAAACATACCGAATCTTCAAAAACACATGCCGTTCTTTATAATTACGTCCTAGAAAACCTCTCGATGGTATTATAACTCGTTGGCTGTAAAGTACGCAAATGACGCATTATAGCCGCGTATTTGGCTTTGCCGTCGCGATGACGATTTTTTTTTTATTATTTTTTTAAGTAAATATGTTCTGTCGTGTTTTAATTTTGTTTGTGCATGTTCAAAATTTGCTCATTTTTTTCCTGTTTTTTTTGTTTTGTTTTGTTTTTTTTTTTGGAACCAGTCTGATTTTTCAAGAAATTTAAACGGCAATTTCCGAATTTCTCCGATGGCAAGTTTCGGCGTTTGATCCATCAGACCATCTCCTGAGGTTCTCAACCACGATGACCATCAAACGCCAAAACTTGCCATCGGATTAATTTGAAAATTGCCGTTTAAACGACATTAAAGCTCATAATGGTCCAAAAACAGAAACAAATTGTGAAAATCATAATTTGCTCGTAATAATAATAAATAATTATTTAGAATTACTAATAATGAATTAATAATAATAACAATAATTAATTATTAAGTGATTATTATGCATTGATAATTAATTCTTATAATTACAACTATCAGCGTTCAGACAAAATTAAAATACGATAAAACATTTTTACGCAAAAAAATAATAAAAATCGCCATCGTGGTGGCAAAGAAAAATACGACTATTACCAGCGGTGTTGATCAATATACAAAGGTACGCATAGAGTCCCTATATATGAAAGACTCAAGACACGTGAACGAAAGTGAAGAATAAGAAGGGGTCTTAGAAGCCTGGAGGCGCGCCTTTTGTTTACATTTTTATCCAAGATCTTCCCGCCTAAGATTACTTACACATGTATTCGTGTGTGAGTAATCTTTGTTAGGTAAACCTAACCTTCAATTTCTGTTGGCTTCGCTACCTGTTTTAATTTACTAGAGAGCGTAATGCATAAATTTTCTTCTAATCTGGACACCCTTTCATCAATTTCAATCGAAAATTTCATCAGTACAAGCTAAAAATGCCAAAAGTTACCTCAAAGCTGGGCAGCGGTAAAGATGCGGTTCCATGAAGATGTAAACAAGAGGCGCGCCTCCAGTCTTCATAGACTCGTTCTTCTTCTTTAGTTTTGAGCAGCCAAACAGAGATGGAACCTCTTTCATACATATAGGAACTCAAGGTACGCATAAGATCTTGCAAAGACTGAATGGTACATAAATGGCTCTTCATACAATCCCCATTTGTGTGGGAAAGTAAACGACTTTCCGATCAAATCTTACCACTTGATCATCAAGGATAACACCCGAACGATCCCTGAATGAATGAACCGTCGTATATACAAAGGTTTCATGTCATAGTTTCATCGTAAAACTATTTGTATTATTATGAATGGTTTTAGAAAGAGGGTCAAAAGAAAAACAAAGGATATGATAATGAGTTCGCACGTGGCTGCAATGGCTGCAGTAAATTATTCTCACGAAGAACTTCGCTGGTATTGCGTCATTGCGCATTAAATCCCCGTTTAGCAATCCACCGGTCCTTTTCGGCCCACGGTGATTGCCAGGGTGGCCCTTTGGTGACCTGACAAATCATCTTCGGGTTATGCTGATGAATAACTCCGGTCCGTCTTTCTTTCGCCAAAAGTGCCAACCCTGGAATTGCCCCCATCAAGTTAAAGTTTCATCTTATGAGAGCTGGTGGTCAAACGGTGGAAGGGTGGGGTGAGGGGGCACCCGAAACTCCTTGCCTCTGGGTGAGAAGCAGAAGCGAAGGTCCCGGCTCCCAAAAACAAAAGACTCGGTAAATGAGGAGGGCCCTTAATATTAAAATAAAACAAAGCTTTTCGCGCGAGGCGCGGAACAAAAGAGGAAATGGAGAGGTAGACCAAATATAGTCGCACAGTGGTTTCATCTCATCGTTGTTTTCGAACGCGGGTGCGGATGCAAAAAAAAACTATCGAGGATTTCAATATTTAATAAGGGTCAATTCTTTTTCATTGGTCTTTATGTCCACGGCTGATGATATAGAAAAACAGATAAACGTACGTGTGTCTAACATTTTTGAGGTCTGCAGTGGTCAAGGAACTTATATTTAACAGGTATGCTCGACTCGCTTCCCACGTGATCTTCAGTGGCGCGAAAATAAAAAAAGGAGAATCCAAGATGACCGACAAAAGAAGGAAACACTGGACATGATCAGGAGTAGGTTTGTTATGAAGGTGGGTGGAAGTAGAACTCACTATTTTGTGTTTTTCTCGCTCCGTCAATTTAAGTTGATTTGATTATCTCTCTGTGAATTCTTTTACACCGACATAATTATCCAATGTTTTCTTCTTTTGTCGGCCACCTTGGACTCTGCGTTTTGACTTTCGCGCCACTAAAAATAAAAATGCTACGTAGCCAGAAAGCACGCTTCTCCACAATTTGATAGAGACACCACAGTGGCCCCCAGAAAAAGCGCTCCACTCAAAAATGTTAGATATCTAAATGTTTTAGATTGAGATGTTGAAACTTCGGAACGGCCCATGTAAGTTTATTTTGAATTTCTTTGAGCCAGCAATCATCAAAATTGTTTGAGAATTGAAGTCACAATTTTTAACAGCAATTTTCGCCAAACGTTAAAAGAGTGCGAGTGAAACATCATGTATATGACTCAATGGAGGTGTCAACATTTGTCGGTGAAAACCAAGACACAAATTCTCAACCAACCTTGATAGCTAATGGCTCAAAACCACGGAGGTGCTGACGTTTTGATGTTAAAATTGTGTTGAATAATTCGAGAAAATCAGAACGTTATACTTGAAACATTACAGCGTGTCCGACAGTTTTTTTCGATTTGTGTAGTCGTTTGTTGGAAAAATCACAGGAACACCTTCATTTTATCCAGCATTATTCTTTTAGATGGTAGCGTGTATACCGATACTAAAGCATTTCTGAGGTGCAGATGGAAACCTTTGATCGTAAAAACCTTCGCTTCGATCCACTGAGAGAAGTGCAGTAACGAGATGGGAACAAAAGAGATTTAATTTCGAATGACTCAATCTCAATCGAGACGGGGCAGTTTTGGTAAGAACTTTTTGAGTGGCCTTTTGAATGGACGGACGCGCGGTTAAAAAAGAGTGGACCCGAACGGGCCGCGGCCGGCGCGGAGGGGCCTCTGGACGACTCCCAGTGAACTATAGCCACAAAATTACTGGGATGGATTTACACGGAAGACTTTGATTGTCTCTTGATTTTTTGTTTTTGTATTATCTGTGCTCTCTCTCTCTCTCTCTCTCTCTCTCTCTCTCTCTCTCTCTCTCTCTCTCTCTCTCTCTCTCTCTCTCTCTCTCTCTCCCCCTCTCTCTCTCTCGGTCTCCCCTTCTCATTTTTTATAATCAAATAATTCATCATAAATATTTCGAAGACTCCATTTTTAGCACTACTATCTCGGTTATGACCATGAATCTAATTTCATTTTCCTGATCAGGATCAAAAGATGTTGGGGCCACTCACGGTTCTCCTCATGGATGTATGGTGCGCGCTGAAGAGCGGTTTCTACCCTTCATAATGAACACCAACCATCTACCAATGACCGCTCGTCGGTGAGTGAGTAGTATCTAGAGTCCCTTGATGGAAATATTGTTTAGGGAGTACCGACACGAGCTCAACGAGTTGTGATTGGTCGTTGGTTTTAGGCTCTCACGGAGTCGAGCAGGAGTCGACGACATCGAAGGCTCCACACGAAAGGAGTCGATTCGTAGAGGAACGTATGGGAACGGACCGGAATGCCGGCAAATCCGCCAGTCCACCACTGGTCCACTGTCAAACTTAACCTTTGAATGCGTTCACGCGGTCGACAAAATCGACTCCTGTCAAAATGCATAAAGCGTCGTGTCGGTACTCCCTATACAATATTTCCATCAAGGGACTCTAGTAGTATCCAGCGTTTAGTACCAGTTCGATCACTGTGCTTACATACTTCAGCAACCTTTAGCACGTAGCGCCTTTCAAGTCGTGTGTATGCAATTCTCGAGACACCATTTTTCAATAATACGCCTTTGCTTCTGTAGTATAATACCTTTGTGCGCAATGTAGCCGCCCACCCGGAGTAAATCAACATTTACCTCTCTTATTTGACCGTTTGACGTTTATTTGAAACAATGTTGACAGATTTCGGTTAAATATGCGTTTACTTTGCATTGATCTAAATTGGAATGTGTACTATCATCGACCAAAGAAAGCACAGTTCCACCTCCGAAGTGTCGCACAGGCAACGCCCGTCACTCATATTTTTCCTTTCATTTGGCTTGATCGGCAGTGTGTGTAGTGTGTGCCACTTGTTGCATCCGCGCATTTTTGCAGGCGAAACTGAATTTACTTCTGTTGCCGATAATACAAAAAGTCTACTTAGATACGACATCTCTGGTATGAGAGCTTAGTAATAGTGACTTCATATTTGTCTCAATGTTGTCTGCTCGTTCTTGTAGCGAAATTTTTCCGGAATTTATGTATTTTTTTTCTACTTGTCAATAGTTTTAGAAACTCACTTCAACCATTATTATAAAGTTAACCAGAAATTCTATAGAACATATCAATCGCTTACCTAATCTTACCACAAGTGACGTCACGATTACCGTTTATTCTAGTGAAGTTTATCATAGTTTCGGGCTGGCGCCAATATCTCCGATGTTTTTGGTTGATTGTAGCGTGTGTTTACCTTGTAACTGATGTGCGAATAACGACTGTAACTCCATTTTTTTTTCCATTTCATGGTTAAAATGTAAAAAAACATGGTTGCCAAATGGCAATCGATATATATATCATATAAATTTATGAAAAATAAACGATCCTAATGTGATTCAATCGAACCTCTAAATAATCGATATTTTTGCGTGTACATAAATGGGAGAAACATGAAACCGATCGTTCATGAGCCGTCCGATGTCAATCTGGCAACATTTTTCTGGCTTGTTGGCTTCTTGAAATTTCATTGACCTCTTTCGAATGTAATGCGCGTGTGTAGGTGTGTGTGTGTGTGTTTGCTGTGTGTCCGTATATTTGTGACCGCGTATCTGAGATTGAAAGAGAAAAACCAAAGAGCTCTGACTCTCTCTATTGTGTGAGTTTTCCCGACCGACTTTTGTCGTGGACCGGAATCTCCGCTGGGAACCGGGCGGCATCAATATTAGATGACCTTTGACGTTCGAGAGGTTTTCAGACCAGCGACCTCTCTCTGTACTCTCGACATTATCTCCCTTCGCCTTCCTCCCCCTAACCCCCCCCCCGCCCCTCACCGCTACCACCTTCTCCAGTAAATCGACCCGCACGGTAAATGAATCAGTAATTTTTTAAGCCCCTACTCAGTCCTACCGATCCTTCGCTTTGGCGCATGCCGTTGGCCGGAAAGGTTTGATAAAGCCAATTTTCCGGAGCCCACTTTTTGAAACATTTTCATTCATTCTCATTGCGCAACAGAGCTGCCGTTTTGCGTAAAATTAATGACATTTTTCAATTCACCGATAACTCCACCGGCTCAGAAAATATTACACACTTCAGTTCAGAGTACGACTGGTACGGAACGACGATATTCTGATCTGTATAATCTTTTTTCAATCGGTGAAAACTTCGCGAATCAATTAAAATATCCGCAAGTTTTTTTTTTTTTTAAAGTCATCGACGACCCCACCGGTTGAGAAAAGATTACAGATGCGAGTATTTTCGTGCTTTACAGTCATACACTGAACCGAACTGTGTAATCTTTTCTCAACCGGTGGAATCATCGATGAATTGAAAAATGCCAATAATTATACGCATGACGGCAGCGCTGTTTCGTAATATTTGATCTAGAACAAACATTTGCTACTACAGCCTTTTAAACCTTAAACTACCAGTTACTGAAAAAAAAAAAAATCAACGCTTATAGCTTGCTTGAATTGAGATGGTAGTTAATTATTCCTACTTTGCTGTGTTGATTTTGCATATCCATATTATTGAAGGCGCTTGACGGAATATTATTGACTTATTGTATAAATGTCAACAATGGAGCTCTTGCAAGCTTTTATTGTAGGGGATGGAAGAGTTGATTATTGCATAAAAACCTGTAAAAATGACAATGAGCACACTAAAAAGTCACGAAATTCACTCTCAGAATTGGGCTTAATGGCGTAGAGACGCAGGTATTATGGGAGATTCCTATCTAAATTGAGACGTATCTCTGTATTTCCGTAGAGAAAGTGACGTAAGACAGGAATCTCCCATGATACTTGCGTTGAACCGCCTCGAGAAACTTGCCGTTATAGCAGTTATGTGAGTTTATTACTGAATTTTAGACTTTCTTAGTGTGATTTTCGTGATCTCCGCTGGTCTTTTACATCAGAATGGACTATTTATTTGCTTATAGCAAAAGTTTGCCAGAGCCCCATTTGTGGTAGCTTCTACTATCAATAAAGAATTGGAGTAGTGTGCGGTATAGACCAAGTTACAAAAAACGAATATACTCTGGCGTTGTACTGAAAGGATAAAAGAGAGTGAATACTGTGTTATTTTACCATCGCGTTGTTTAAGTATTATTAACTATCCGAAACACTACACACAACGCGGTTGTCCATTTGGGGAGGGGGGGCTTTTGGAAGCTCAAGTCATCCTCCCCTTTTTTGGAAGAAGGGCTTAAAAAAATGAGAAAAAATAAGAGAGAAAAGGAAAATGAGGAACGAAGAAAGAGAAACTATAAAAAAAGAAACGATGTAAGTTCCTTTCTGGAACTCTAACGGACGATATTTTGACACGTACTCTTCTAATTGCAAGACGTAAGTGGGAAAAGCCAATTCGCTTTTCCATATTTTACCTTCACTTTCGGTAGTTTCCCCAGAAATTTGGAATTTGGCACCAATGTTTGATTGTACACATATTTTTTTGCGTTCTTTTCCGTTTTATTTTTTATTTTTTTTTTTTTTTTTTTTTTTTTTTTTTTTTTTTTTTTTAGTCTTTGTCGTTCGTATTTCCATGCACGCGATTAGTCCGTCATCTGGACTGTGACGGTTGGTCGACCACCACACGGTGAATCGGAACATGGAAAATTTCGGACATGGAAAGTTTTGCCGTTTTAGTATCGGTTCGCTGTCTTGCACAAAACTTCAGAATCTGTCTCAATTTCAAGCTGTAGAATCAACCCTTTAGGTACCAAGTCCTGAAAAAATCGTTTTCTTTAATCTGTTTCCATATGGTTTTAACTGGAGTCCGTATATTTGAAAGAGTCTCGCCATACGAGGTTCCATTTCTGATTGGCTGTTGAAAAGTGAAGACGTTTTGATTTCTGCTCATGAAAAGAAATGATGTCTGGAAAATCCAGTGTTCTACCCACTGTGCGTCGTAGAAAGAAGACGAGAACTTGTCAAAGTGTCCCCGCTTACATCTCCTCCGCGTTAGTCAAAAAAAGTAAAATCGCCTATTTACATTCACATTTGTACCGAATCATGTTCGAAATTTCCGTCCGTCAAAACGGAGAAAATGACTGAAGAATCGCTCTGTGAGTCATTTTTCCGGGTTTCTTTCGCATGAGTAAGTTCGATAAATGCATTGAAAAGTTGGCTTCGAGTGACGTGAATCATTTTTTGAATGACTGAATCATTTGTGTTGCTATCGTTTACAGAGGATGTATATTGTAGACGCTGGTCGATTTTTCTCTCTTTTTTTTGTCAACTTTTCTAAGCGATTTCTATCCATTTTTATAAAGCACTACAACCATGACAGTGCAGAAGAAGTCGGCGTAAACGCACTGTTTTAATTTATTTCTTTTGAGTTTTATATCAATTCACTTTTCTCTCTACTCAACTCATCTTACTCTCAGTTCTTTTGATAATTTTCGTTGGTCTTGTTTGGTTTCTGCAATCCTCTCTTTGCCCAGAATTATGTAGTACACAGAAAAAACGGGGAAAAACACTTTGGTATAACGCTGACAAAACCTTTGGTAAAAAAATGACCCAGCAAAAAAATTTAGTTCAGCGAACCAGATCTTTTGGTTTACTCGCAGCAAAATATTTTTAGTTGGGCGTTTAAAATCTTGGTTAGTTCTGCTAAAGTCTTTTAATGCCGGGCCATTTTTCTACCAAAGGTTTTTTCAAAGCGTTTTTCCTGTGTAGAAGTCAAATGCGTATAACTAGAAATTTGTCTCCCTCTGTCTTGGCCGAACTCTGGTAAAAAAATTTCCGGAAAGTTCCATCACCAAAGGAAAAAAGGGAGAACAGAGAGATCTGCCATTAGATGGGACTTTCCCTTTGCATGTGACCCGGCGCATTCGACCGCCATCTTTGAATTTTGCTAAACGCATTTATTGCGTTTGCGCAAGTAGATTTTGAGACTTTTCGATCCTTGTTTGATTTTTACATGATTTTACGTAGGAATTGACCCTCCATAACGCGGTAGCAAAATATTGCAACTGACTCATTCGATGTGAGAGGTACAATCGATTGATTAACTATCGTCGATCATAAGGACAGTCGGAGAATGAAAGAATGCTAGATGACTCCTTAGATTTTGGCTCAGGTAGGCCACCTGCAATACTTGAATGGAGCTCTAGCACGGTTTTGCTGCAGGCAAAATGGAGTATCAATTCCAATGTAAATTGCTGCGAAAATAACGATGAGATCATTAAAAAGTCTAAAAATCATTCCTCCCAGAGGAAACTTGACTTGAAATTTCGGGTGACCACCCTTGCATGTATGCACCAACCTCGGATTCGGACCCCAAACAAAAGAACATAACCTACGAATTTAAACATTGTGATTAATGAATTTGCTTTCAAAAAGTTAATTTGAAGGAATTAAAGGTCCATTTATACACATTTTGTCACTAGGAGCACGGTGATAACTACAGAAAAGTTTTACGTTGCGTAATAAACGAGGAAGACGGCACTTAATTTCATGTCCTGTTCTTTTGTGTGGGGTCCAAATCCAAGGTTGACGTATACATGCAAGGGTGGTCAGTGGTCACCCGAAATTTCAAGTCAAGTTTTCTCTGCAAGGAGTGAGTTTTAGACTTTTTTAATGGTCATCGTTATTGTCGCAGCATTTTACATCAGAATTGATAGGCCGTTTGTCTACAGCAAAACCTTGCAACAGCTCCATTCTTTGTTACAAGTATTACAGGTTGCCTACCTGATCCGAAATTTAAGGCGTCGACTGTACATCTTCTATTTTTGTGCTGTCTATGTGTATCTTTTGCGCGCTCATAGTCTTTTTTTATTTAGTTTCTATAGCATTCGGCAGCGAGGAGATTGCATCGTCACAACAAAGCAGCGGTTCTTTGATTTCCTGGTCCAAAGCTTGAGGTTTATTACGTCATCGGTACCTCTCTCGGTGCAGTTTGCATCGGTGAACTCGGTGATGTGATATCTGTAGAATGTTTTGCAGGAAATACCGGGCTCGTCAATAAATCCTTCGGCGGTTGTTTAAAAAAAAAAAAAAAAAATGTGCATAGTGCCCTCCAGCCCCTCCTCCACCTGGCGCTTGCGAGTTTGTTGTGAGCCATGCCAGTGCAGAAAGGCATCAGACATTTTTTCCAGTTCAAAACCTCTACGATTGAAATGAGAACAGTTTATTGGAAACGAGGGGTCACGGTATTTTTACGCCATTTCTCGGCAACGAAGATTAGATGCTGTCGAATAGCTGGAACGCATATCGGACGACGAAATGTTAATGACCTTGCCAAAGAATAGGAAAGAAAGGGCGTGTGGTAGATACAGTGTGTTCTTATTGTGATTGTCTGACTTCATGCCGTATTCAAAGTTGTTCTTCAATCGCTAACTCCATGCGGGTTTTTCCATGCATCAATATTATGGAGTATTAAGCATTCCCACTTTAAAAAAAAATGCTAAGAATTATGATGATAATGGCTGACGAATGCACCTGCAAAACGAGATGGTAAACTTGACCATCGCACGTCGGGTTGAATTAAATTAACATCATGTAAATTTAACCTTATAAAATGGGGCAGTTGCAAGGGTCTGAATTTTGGTGTTATTTTTGGCTGAAATTCGCTCAAAATTACTTTTTTTGTTTTTGTTTTTTTGCGGAATGTATTTTCAAGCAGGACTCTGCGAACTGAACCGAACCTCAAACTGTCTTGCAGAACATGCCTTGAACCGTTAACGAAACTTACAGAGCTGGATTTGAACCGAAATTTTCCGAAAGCGGTTCAAGATGTATTACTATGACCATAGACTATAAATGTGACTAATTTCGTATAGTAAAATATCAATCTACTTTTAAAACAACTGACAATTTTATTTCAAGGTGGATTTTTTGGTTAATTTTGAGCAGAAATAACCCGTTAGGAAATCGAAACTGGTGTTTGTTTGGCGACCAAGGAGGACATTTATGTTGTAAAAGATGTCCCGACGTCATTGATGTTACGGAGTTTCTCAGTTGCTGTGAGTCAACCAATAACTTTCTGTCCGCAACTTCTTTCTATTTCTAATCTGAGGTCACAATCTTTGGAGACCGTGAGTCTGAAATTCGCTGAAAATATCGAGGGTATTTTTTTTTTTTTTTTTTTTTTTTTCTCTCTCTCTCTTCTGTTTTCTTTTTTTGAAAGATGTGGATGCAGAGGTTAGGTGTACAGCTCATGGCTCACGTCTAGGCCTCCGTCTGCGCGGGGGAGGATGTCGGATGAATGAAGGAAATATGAGGAGTTCTTTGAGAGAAGTTCACTGGTTCGTATACTGTGTTGCCATTTCTAGTGGAAATTATCTGAATTTTACTTTGAGTTAAATGGGAAATTCACATAATTCTTGTCATAAAATGGCAACACTGTTCCTGGAGTTGTATTTATGACGTTCTGATATCTCGAGCTCGATTGAACCTGATTGAACCCGGGCGACGGGCGACGCGAGTCACTCGGCCTGTCCGATGCTTTTGCCGTTGAACTCAATACCTTTTCAACGTACACCAAACAAACAAACAAACAAACAAACAAACAGACAAAAACGTTAGCTTATGATTCACCGACTCGACCGACCGTCCGTCCCGTCCGTCCGACCAGGATCCGAACCGATCCTATTCGAAGTGCAACGGCAAGACATTTCAACGTTGCCAATTTTCCCGCTTATGTTCGGAGTTGTGGCATGGCGCCACTTGGAATCTGGCAACGTTGTATTTTGCATTGTTAAACCCTTGGAAAAGTGCGAACTATTAAGGGTTCGCATACTGTCGAGCGGCGCCTCCTGCAATTTCGAAACAATGAATCCATTTAAACCTATATGTAAAATAATCAATATTTTGGAGGTGCATCGCAAGAAATTTTACACTTTTGTATCGGTTTTCATGGCAAAACTTGTGGTTGCCAAATTGCACGAGCCGCCGTTGACTATCTTCTCGGTGCATTTCCTCGAATCGATATTTTACGTGAGTTTTAATAGAATAAATGCAGCGTTGCCAGCTTTAACAGTCTTTTTTGCCATTTTGCTTCGATATCGATTAATCGATTGAAATTGTGAGTTTACGATGATTCTGAGGTGATATAGTGGCAGTGGCTTGTACATGTACAGTTGTACATATGTATAGTTATCTACTCTGTAACCGATTTCCGTATTTTTCCGCTGTCATCAAAAGTCGTTTGATGTCGTTTTTGGGCAACCTACTTTATATTATGTTGGTGCCCAAAAACGACACCAGACTCCTGACAACTTTGTAATAGTAGTAACGGTATGTAAAATACGAAAGTCTTTACAGAATAACGTTTCTGATCAATTGTGGCAATATTTTGAGTCGTAATTCATTGAAATTTCGACTCCCAACCGAAATGTACGTCAGGTAGACTAGTTGACCGTTGGAAAGTTCACCATTCAACAGCGGGTCACTATACAGTAGAGTGGGCCGAAATCCGATTTTTTCTGAATCTGGAAACGTAATAGCGCGGAAAAGACGGTACTAGTGATCAGAAACAAGAAAATAACAAGTTTTTTGAATTTGGTCAATGCCTGACCATCGCGCAATGAGCTTGAAATTTCGATATTTTGGCCAAAATTGACGATTTTCTACGAAAATCGCTAGTTTTCAGATCCTTTAAGTATGGATTCAAACCGTTCAAATATGACAAATAATGGCTCAACATAGCTCCAAATCGACCTTAGATGTAGTTTGAATGCTTGAGAGCCCCCAAATGTGATGGGAGGAGGTCCCAATTGGAGGGGACAAAACGTCTATTTTGATGCGTTTCGAAGATCGGTTAGCTAAAGGTCCGTGCCTCAAGGAAAGCGACTAAAATGAATGTTTTTTTATGACGAATGTTTGATTTTGCAGCTCTTGGCTCGTTTGACCGTAGAAAAATATGCTAGATGGATAAAACGACTCAGAGCTCACCGCGAGAAGGTGGCTGAAAATACGGTCTCCACCAGCTATATAACCATCCCTTTCTAAGAGATGCATTCAAATGGGCTAGGAGGGAGAAAGGCAATACCCTGGCTACGGCTGTGGTGCCAGAGACAAACCCAGCTTTTATTAAATGATGTTAAATTTCATAAAAACCAATAGGACAGCCAAATAACTAACACTTTTTTTTTAAAAGAATATAGAGGTTTATTATTAAAAACAGGCATCTCATCTCTAGATTTCAAGGTATCCCGAACTAAACCGTCTCTGTTTTTAAAGCCGGGACTTCTTTTTGGGCGGCGTTGGTGTAACTAGCTTTACGCAGCGCTCAACTGATAGGGGTGGGCCACGGGAAACTCAAGACATCCAACTCTGATGGGATAGCCTGATAGTTATTAAGTTGGCAGATAAATTCAGTACCATCTTTCCTTGAAATTGGAAGAGAAAATATATTTTTACGTTCCCTATTGATCAGCTGTGTGTAGTCAGTAGCGTTAAAATTTAATTTAGGGACGGTGAATTTCCGAACATTGTTATTCTCTAGAATGAGAATGCTCCTGTTGCACATAAAATCTTTTATTCCACAGTGGTTTGCAAAAACAAAACTGCTTGAACATCGACGGACCGAGACATCTGTTCAACGCAAAACGAAGTACAATAAAGTATTTACGAAGTGATTTACTTGTCGTCGTTATCCCTGGTTTACAAAAGACTTCATTTTTTGCCCACTCGGAAAATTTGCTACTGTCATGCAGTGCCCTTTGATTAGCGAGCAGAAATAAGGTCCATTGCACTCGATAGAATTTTACATGCGAGGGAGCATTTTTATTCAGAAAAAAAAACAATATTCGGTAATTTAATGTCCCTAAATTGAATTTTAACGCTACTGACGACACGCAGATTATTTATTGGGAACAAAAAAGATCTTTTCCCCACCAATTTTAAGGTGATTTCGTGTCACATGACCAAGATGGTCGATTAGTCGATCAATTGATGGTCATTTACCAGGTTTTATGGAGTTCTTGTGTAAAAAGAGAATCGTCAGCACCTGTAGGTAGATTAATTACACTGTGCAACAGCCTGTCTGTCCCCCTGACGAAACCTATTTTTCTCGATCCCATGGGTGTTAAAACGAAGGAAAATCGCCGTCAGAACCCCACATCTTGGGCGGGAGGGCTAAAAACCCGCCATTTTTGAATTTTCGCCAATTTTGCATACCTTTGATCGATTTTTCCAATTTTTCGGTACAAAAACCAATCGAACAAAAAAATCTAATTAATGCATCTGAAAGAGCATTAAATTTGCTACAAATCCGTGTAATCAGATTCATTTTACTATATTTTTTTCTTTGGAATAATTACGCATATTCCGAAAAATTACCCTCAAAAATTGCCCAAAAAAATCGACTTTTCCTCAGTTTTTCCCTTATATATTCAGATCCAGAAATTCAATATCAAATCCGTTTTCATAGTCTTAAAGCGCATAAAATTTGCTACAAAATCACTGCAATAACCATCGTTTATTCAATTATTTAGCGTCGTCAGGTGCCATACAATGAGTGCTCAAAAACGTCAATTTTTGCGATTTTTCTCCTCATATAGACTATCATTCAAACCCAAATCGCTCCAGGTCAACCCTATGAGAAGAATGCACCACTTTTCTTTTGAAAATTGAAAATATGGCTGATGGGAAACAATAATTGAACACCTTGGAGCCCTCTGCTTTCCGAAAAACTCCAGATTTTGAGAGAAAATCATATTTTACATACTTCGAAAGAGCTGTCAATTTTCGCCTATTTCTCTCGTTTTTAATGCGGTGTTACCTACTACGCCCGAATGAGCAAAGTTTCGCAATGATTGTGCAGAGCTAGACTTCGAATTTTTTGCTCTCCTCAGTGAAATACCGTATCTTAATGGTTTAAATTTGAAGGTTAAAGAAGGCATTTCATGTATTGGGTAATCGGGAGTTGTGTTAGGCTCAAGATTAGGTGGCCCTGAAAAGGGCTGTTTTGAAGGGGAAAAGAGATGGGTTGTTTCATCTCCCACAAGGAATGGGCTGAGCATAAACAATTTTCATTTTTTCAGGGATGATAGAGCGATGCGTAGGGAGTTTGAAAATTCTCATATTTGTTTTAGCCCCCCCCCCCTTAGAACCGGGGGGGGTTGGGGGTCAATGGAAACACATTTTTGGCCATAACTTTTAAAAGCTTACAGATAACAAAATGTTTTTTTTTGCAAAGAAAGAATCATTGAAATACCTGTCTGTTGATGTATAACATGTCTAACAAGTTGTAAAGCCTCCAATTTTCATCAAGATATTGCCTTTTCAAAATTTAGAAAATTTCAAAAATCAGATTTTTTACAATTCTCAATTCGGATTGCACGGAGGAAAACCAAAATAGCCCAAAAGAAATCTCTTCTCTTTCCAGTTAAAACGAGTCTACTAGATTGATTTCGGGAAACCGTTCGTCTTCGAGTTATGAAGTTTTAAAGTCAACCTCTATCTGGTAGGCAGCCATCTTGGTTTTAACATTTTTTCAAACCTGATGGTGGAATTTAATTCTGCGACCAAAAAAGCCCGACATTTTCAATGGGTCTGTTGCAAACTTTTGCTACAACGATAAAGAGTGTTTCATCGTGTGTAAAATCGCCTGAAAAGTCCATTGGTGGCATCAGAAAGTCATAAAATGCGATAATAAACTCACAAGAGACGTTTAATGAAATCCAAGATGGCGGTAAAATATCGAGCAATCTGTATGCATGCACCTTCAAACATCCAAGATTGCCAACGTTGACAACCTCACCGCTTCAGAGGTTATGTGTTTATTTACGTTGTGATTGGGTGTGATCGATATTGTGAGGTTGGCTATCCTTGGATGTTCGTGGTGCATCCATACAGTTTCCTTGATATTTTACCGCCATCTTGGATTTCACTAAACGTCTCTCGTGAGTTTCATACTGAATTTCATGACTTTCTGAAGCCACCAATGGACTTTTTACGCGATTTCACATCAGATTGAACACTCTATGGCTCTGTAGCAAAAGTTTGCAACAGACCCATTGTCATCGAATTTGGTCGACTCCATGCGGAGGATTTTTTTTTTCGGCTTCGACGTTACGGTAACGGATAACAACGTTATCCGTGAAAACGCGAGAATAGCAATTTCTGACACTTTGAAACTTTTTAACTGCCAAAGATGGCTGCCTAGCAGATAGAGGTTGACTTTAAAACTTCATAACTCGAAGACGAACGGTTTCCCGAAATCAATCTAGTGGACTCGTTTTAACTGGGAAGACAAGAGATTTCTTTTGGGCTATTTTGGTTTTCCTCCGTGCAATCCGAATTGAGAATTGTAAAAAATCTGATTTTTGAAATTTTCTAAATTTTGAAAAGGCAATATCTTGATGAAAATTGGAGGCTTTACAACTTGTTAGACATGTTATACATCAACAGACAGGTATTTCAATGATTCTTTCTTTGCAAAAAAAAACATTTTGTTATCTGTAAGCTTTTAAAAGTTATGGCCAAAAATTGTGTTTCCATTGACCCCCAACCCCCCCCGGTTCTAAGGGGGGGGGGGGGGCTAAAACAAAATATGAGAATTTTCAAACTCCCTACGCATCGCTCTATCATCCCTGAAAAAATGAAAATTGTTTATGCTCAGCCCATTCCTTGTGGGAGATGAAACAACCCATCTCTTTTCCCCTTCAAAACAGCCCTTTTCAGGGCCACCTAATCTTGAGCCTAACACAACTCCCGATTACCCAATACATGAAATGCCTTCTTTAACCTTCAAATTTAAACCATTAAGATACGGTATTTCACTGAGGAGAGCAAAAAATTCGAAGTCTAGCTCTGCACAATCATTGCGAAACTTTGCTCATTCGGGCGTAGTAGGTAACACCGCATTAAAAAACGAGAGAAAATAGGCGAAAATTGACAGCTCTTTCGAAGTATGTAAAAATATGATTTTCTCTCAAAATCTGGAGTTTTTCGGAAAGCAGAGGGCTCCAAGGTGTTCAATTATTGTTTCCCATCAGCCATATTTTCAATTTTCAAAAGAAAAGTGGTGCATTCTTCTCATAGGGTTGACCTGGAGCGATTTGGGTTTGAATGATAGTCTATATGAGGAGAAAAATCGCAAAAATTGACGTTTTTGAGCACTCATTGTATGGCACCTGACGACGCTAAATAATTGAATAAACGATGGTTATTGCAGTGATTTTGTAGCAAATTTTATGCGCTTTAAGACTATGAAAACGGATTTGATATTGAATTTCTGGATCTGAATATATAAGGGAAAAACTGAGGAAAAGTCGATTTTTTTGGGCAATTTTTGAGGGTAATTTTTCGGAATATGCGTAATTATTCCAAAGAAAAAAATATAGTAAAATGAATCTGATTACACGGATTTGTAGCAAATTTAATGCTCTTTCAGATGCATTAATTAGATTTTTTTGTTCGATTGGTTTTTGTACCGAAAAATTGGAAAAATCGATCAAAGGTATGCAAAATTGGCGAAAATTCAAAAATGGCGGGTTTTTAGCCCTCCCGCCCAAGATGTGGGGTTCTGACGGCGATTTTCCTTCGTTTTAACACCCATGGGATCGAGAAAAATAGGTTTCGTCAGGGGGACAGAGCAAAACCCAAATTTTGTTGCACTGTGTTATGGGACTTCTCATTATCGTAGTGCGACGAGAGATCGAGCACAGCGATTGTGCGAATTTTCATAATTTCGTCCTTATTTTGAGAATTCGAGCATCCAAAAATTGCAAATATCCTTGTCAGATCTACCGATGACAGGTGCCGACGATCCTCGCTTTACAAAATAAAACTCCATAAAATCCGGCGATTGATAACTAATCGATTGACAAATCGATCACCTTGGTCACGTGACATGGAGTCACCTTAAGAAAGGTTCGTACTGAATTTACTTGAAAACTTAAGGACTCAGAGGCTATTCTGGAGTGAGATGTCTTAAGTTTCCCGTGTCACGTCACCCAATCAGTTGAGCACTGCGTTAAGCTAGCCACCGAAGCTACTCAAAAAGTAGTCGCATGGTTGGTTGGGTTGAGTGGCCGGTGGAGCTCGTATTTGCAGCCACCTTTTTGCTGTGAGTCGTTTTATCCATCTAGCATATTTTTCTACGGTCAAACGAGCCAAGAGCTGCAAAATCAAACATTCGTCATAAAAAAACATTCATTTTAGTCGCTTTCCTTGAGGCACGGACCTTTAGCTAACCGATCCTCGAAACGCATCAAAATAGACGTTTTGTCCCCTCCAATTGGGACCTCCCCCCATCACATTTGGGGGCTCTCAGGCATTCAAAACACATCTAAGATCGATTTGGAGCTATGTTGAGCCATTATTTGTCATATTTGAACGGTTTGAATCCATATTTAAAGGATCTGAAAACTAGCGATTTTCGTCAAAAATCGTCAATTTTGGCCGAAATATCGAAATTTCAAGCTCATTGCGCGATGGTCAGGCATTGACCAAATTCAAAAAACTTGTTATTTTCTTGTTTCTGATCACTAGTACCGTCTTTTCCGCGCTATTACGTTTCGAAATTCAGAAAAAAACGGATTTCGGCCCACTCTACTATACAGTTGGGTGTTGTTCTGTGAATCCCCCGAACACAGGCGGGAATAGGGTGCCCCCTCATAGGTCCACCGCAGCCCCCCCCCCCAGAAAATCTTGGGGAAACAAAACGTTTTGCCATTCGGCCATGTAGTTTGGCACATCCCAAAATCTTAGCTCCCATGAAAAATTCAAGGAGCAAATACAAATTTGTGTTTGTGTTTGTGTTTTCCCCCAAAATTTGCCTGGATTGTAAGTGAAAAAGGGTCATCAAGGAGCTAGAACATAGCCCGATAGCCGTAGTCAGGAATTTGTTTTCCTCTCTCTTTTCCTGTTTCACTGCGTGTGTTAGAAAATGACAGAAACAGGGGATGAAGTCACGTTATAGTCCCGCTATATCCATCCTTTTCTAACTCATGCGTTCAAATGGACATAGAGAGAGAAGGATATCTGGCAATATCCTGGCTACGGCTGTGAGCTCGAAGGTCGGAGAGTCGGAGTTACCAGGGATCAAATGCATAAGAAGCAAAGGAGCCAAAAATTAAAATGTCATCAGTTTTTTGCCACTGTTAAGTCCAGTGGCGGCTCGTGCAACTTGGCAACCATGTTTTACCTTCATATGATTCTATGTAAAAAAATCGATTCCATAGTGAAGCAGCGCTTCACCAGCAATCGATAGTTGAGCATAGATTCAAACGAAGCGTTGACATTGTTGCCAAATAGCACGATCCGCCACTGGTTCAGCCCCTCCCCCCCCCATAGAAAAAATTCCTATTTCCGCCTATGCCCAGGACAAAATTAATGAACCCATTTTACTTATTTCTTCACTTTCATAATATGGGAACTGCGAAGAAAAGCATGTGCTTTTAGTCTCCGTATTACATGCATCAGTTCAGGAATTTGGCAGCGCTGCGCTTGTGCATTACGACTTGTTTGCATCGATGATGACAACTTGTTTTTTTTTTTTTTTTTTTTCTTTTTTCTTCTTTTTATTTTTCTTTATGCTTTTTTTTATTATTAAAGGTCGCACGTGGAATGCGCACGGCTCGCTCTATTCCCTGATCGATGCTGATCGTCCGTCGCCGTGCAGCGCAGGCCGGACGGGACGGGACGGGACGGCGGACAGTGCTGATCTCCTTATGGCTATGAGCTGTATAGTACTAGAGATGCACTTCACCCGTCAGCAAGTCAGCACTCCTCGGTTATCGATATTATACATATATTTATTAAATATTCGTCCGTCGCGCCGCAGCCACGGTCGGTCGCCGCTCCAGACTGGACGGTGGCCAGGTCTCTTCGGAATCGCCCGTTCCGCGGAGTCTCTGTCCACTCGCGCACATTGGACGGAAACTTATTTTTCTCACTTCAACATTTTACGTGTAATTCATTGGCGGATCCACTGGATTGTCTTTCTCTCTCTATGGCCATTTCATCGCGTGTGTCAAAAGAGGATACACAATAGCTTTACATGTACAATTTGGCAACGTTGCAGTTCGTCCTTTTAAACCCATGAGAAAGATCGAAGTATCGGGTGGTCGGTGAAAACCTTCGTATTTCACCTTAAACACTGAGAGAAATCACTCCTTAAAAAACAAGGAAACACGTTTACTTGTGACAGTTTTCCTAGCGTGGAGTAACATTCTGTTGCATGAAGGAGAAACACCATCACAACAAGAAGTTCTTTTATTTGTAGCAGCAGAAACTTTTCCTTGGGTCAAAGGAATTCTCCCTTAGTCAATATTTCACTGTGGAGTTTTTTTAATGCACCTTGGATTAAAAAAAAGAATTCTCTCAGTGTGGTTTTCACATCCGATTTGATTTTTCATTTGCTACAAGCAAAAGTTTTCAAGAGCCCCATTTAGACCCATAAAAAGGGTCGATTTTTATGAGATGCTCTGAAAAACCTCGATGCCAACCTTTCTGCTTACGTCAAAATGGGCGAAATGCCACATTGCCAGATTGAAACGATGTTCAGGAAATTGTAGTGTTTTGACTTACTGTGCGGCCTTGCAGTTCGTGTCCTTTCTCTCCTCGGAATCGGTTCCTATGGAGCAAAGTCCCGGGTCTCAGGTCTCAGTTCGATGAGCTTCGAGTAGAGGGCGATATTCAATACTCGATATGATTATGTTCGCGTCGCGTGCTGTGTGCATCTCGCGCGTGCCGATTTTATTTATCGCAATAATCGATTAACTAGATCTATCGTTGGATGTGGGGATCGATATCTTCGATATTCTATCAGTTTACACGGAGCTGTTTTTTCGTTCTTCATGGATGATCGATTACAATCATCGATAGAAATGAGCTATGATTATTTTTGCATGCAGGGATCGAGTTTTCTCGATATTCAATCAGTTTTTTACGTATTCAACTTTTCTGTGTGCCTTCTTTGGTACGTTATAATATATTAATTGTTGAAGTGTGTCGTGATTATTGTTGGTCGTAGCGAATTGTTGATTTTGATCATTCTCAATTAATAATTTGTCCTTTCATGATAGATTTGTAAACAATCGAGGGGAAGTGTATATTATCCCTTCAGTCCTTTCTAACAAACGGGTGTGATCAAATGATCAAACTGCAGGATTGCCAACCTAACACTACCAAAATTCAAACATAAACTTGACCAAAACATCTCGAAAACGGGTTTTATTGGCTTCAAACTGGGCCGTCAAACTTCACAGCAGTTGTTTTTTGACGAACAGAACATCACTTATCATCTTTCAAGAAGAAGAAAAAAACCGAGAAAGGAAGAAGAAGAAGAAGGAGAAGAAGTAAAAGAAGAAAACGAAGTCATTTTCGAAAATGGTTTTCCAAATGTGAAAAAATTTCGTTTCTGCAGCGTGAAATTCCATCCTCTCCAAATTCTCCTGCCTTGAAACCTCTTTTATTTGTAGGCAGGAAAAACTTTTTCTTCTAGTAAACATTCCTCCGGAGTTCGGACACTTCGGAAACCCCATTTTTCACGCGCATGCGCATTATACAGCTCAAGCAGTATCATAACCGGGTAGTCTACGGGAAATATGGCAGAATTATGAATTAGTGTTGTTGTGGGGGGGGGGGGGGGGTAGGGTGACTCTTATTTTTGAAAGTTTCGAAAAGTTAACCTCCAGTTCTCTCAAAACGTGCTATGAGGCATAAAAATCAAGAATATTTGTCGAAAAAAAAAAATTAAAATTTTTTTAGAGGTCTCTCAAGCGGCATAAAGGGCGTAAGTGCAAAATTTGCAACTACAGCAACAGTATAGTCGAATTCTATTGGAAAATGCAATAATGCTGCCCTTTAGGGCGAAAATTTCGTCCGTTTGACCGTATCTTGAAGCGTTTAGCGGGAAAATGTCAATTAGAGAGGGCGCAACTGCAAGTTTGCGCGCGCGCGAGGAGCTTAGCGGCGCGGCGCGTGGCCGCGGGCCGGGTCAGCACGTTGAACGATCGTCGCGCGCGCAGTTGGTAGGCAGATTGATAATGGATATTCTCTATATACGTGCAAAGGCGTATTGTGCGCTATTTTTCACCTTATTTAGAAAATATGTGTGTCAAATTATTAACTGCGGATACAATGCGCACAGAAACAGAAATATGCAATTTTAGTGGTCATCGTTGCCTTGTTCTGTATTACAAAATGAACAAATAAATAAATTAATACAGTCGTCTAAAAAACATAAAA
>VMOF01000013.1:28600220-28667502 GCA_011764245.1 Trialeurodes vaporariorum
ATAACCAATTAGATAAATTCCTTATTTTGATTAGACTTGGCAACCACGTGACTCGTCTCCAACCAATCACCGTTTTCCATTCTCATCCAGTCTACCCAAAAAAGTCGAGAATTTCAAGGATCGGCCCGCTGTTCGTTTATCGATATGAGATACATATTTTTCGTATTGAGCCTGCTTTAGGACTTCTGAAACACACTGTATATGTAAAGTCTACGTGAAAGGGTTAAAGCGCGAGTGGCTCGAAAGGAACCTACCTTCGACGATCATTTTCGGATTCAGGAATCTATGCTTCTCTCTCGTCTCCCCGAAGAACGTGTTTGTTGGAAAAGGACAGATTATAGGCTGTCACGTGATTTTCGCCCCCTCTTCTATCCTTTTCCAACACATGCATTTTAAAAGGGGAAAGAGAGAGAAGGACAATTTCCCGGATCCGCCATAGTCGACGATATTGATCCATCAGCATGAAGGAAAGGCACACGAGGTATACATTATCAGGGATAATCAGGAAATAACACGGAGGAAAAGAGATGTTTCACAATGGGGAGAAGATAAAGGAAGGATTGAGGCAATCAACAGGAGGGAAAAAAACCGGTAAAACAACAGGTGTGCTCGTCCGTAGAAACCTTCGTTTGACCGTTACGTCGATGTCTTGGTAAGAGCACACCTGATCTTCCTGAAACCTCCGCCGCGTGGACGTCACAATTGAGAGGACCAAAATTAATGGATGACAAAAACATTTCGACGCGTGAGAATTGTGTGGTGAAGGGTTGAATGCTCTCGATGGATCTGGTAAAAGATGAGGAGGGGGGAGGAGGGGGAGGGGGAGGAGGGGGAGGGGGTTGCGGTTACCTTAATTGCACGCCAGGAAGCGCACCCCCTGCGAAGTTGGTCCTCCGCCCTTCAATTGGACGACTGATAGCCTTTTCTTCTTTGATGGCCTTTTCTTCGCTATCTCTCTTTCTTGAAGCTTTTTTACTGTCAGCTCTTGTCGACACAAAAAAGATATATATAATCCAAGGCTGTCATCACAATAATAACAATAGGAGCGACTATTGTAAGTAATGAGCTGAATTACATTTCATAATCGAACTGTAGACCCCACGTCTATTAAGAGTGTGCGGATGGGTCATTCGCCACTTCAAAATTTCATCGTCTATACCTTCGTTGGTCATTTGTAATTACGTTGGATTGCGGATTCTTGAGAAGTTGTGTGATTAGTGAGATTTAGATGGTTGCATTGCTGAAAAAAGAAATTTTACACTGGGAAAAGTGGAAGGGTAAAAATTTTATCCCTGGATGGTTCCTGTATGGAGTAGCGATTTGGATGATGATACTAACGCGCGATGGTTAAATAACGCAGGACTTTTCAACCGTCATGTGATTCATATTCATAGGCATTCGGTTACACTGAGCAAAATTTCCGATTGTTTTATTGAATGTTCTGATAGTATATTCCCGCACTTTATTTCCCATAAAGACAACGAGAATTCGTGTCGATTCAAGCGTCCTATTGCAACGATATAGGTCTTATGATTTAAATAAGGGGGAAAAAACAACTTGGATTTTTTTCCATATTTAGTTTTATCAGCCAAGTTTTTCTCAGTATAATATTCATGGTTGGATGGTAAGTTTTTGAACATCCGAATTTCTACTTAATATTAGAACTATCTTCAGATCGAATACACTCATAAAATTTTTCAGGCACCCCCCCTCCTCTAGATCTCTCTTAGTGTACCTCGCTCTACTCAAAGGCCACCCTCCCCCCCCCAATAGTATTATTCTGAAGTTCTCAGGTTTTTGTCATCACTGCTGTTACCTCCATTTCTGGTTTATTTGTATGATAGTTCTGACAAATTTGGAGAAAATTTTGGTACAACAAAAATTTGAATCAACCGATCAGACGCAGATGCAAGAAGTGGGTTTTAATCATCCAATCGTGCCTGAGAAATAATCGATTCTTGAGGAGACCATGGCCTTTTCACTATAGATTATTTCTCATGCATTCAAATGGGATTAATGCACAGTTGCCAGATCGCTCGATCCACCTTTGATCAGACACAGGAGGAAACATCAGGGTGTTACATTCACCAATTAGATTCAGGTTTAGCGAGCATAGGTGATTAGAATTGACCAATCAGGTGCTGGTGCAAAGCGGGAGATTTGAATCGAAAAATCAGTTGCTACCTTGGTTGTTCGCAGTGACGTCACACGAGTATAAAAAGGTCTATTAAACGGGCCTCGGTGTAGCCTGAGTCGTGTATATCGATCAAAAAAAAAAAAAAAAAATTGTGACGTGAGAGAGAGTGTATCGGCGTAGATAAAAAGTAGGAGACTGCAGTTTCCGAGAAAGGTTGGTGATGATGGTCGGTGGGGGTTGGGGGTTTGGGGATTGGGGTGGGGGAGGGGGAGGGGGAGGGAGGGGGGAGTAGATGAGGTCGGACGGGGGATATTTTTCTCTCGGCTTCAACTATTGACGTAAAAAAGTCTGGGGAGATATGTCGCACGTCGCAAGGGAACACGGCAGGATGGGGCAGGAGAGAAGGGTTGGGGGGACGGGGGGATGGGGGGATGGGGGGGGCGAGCGACGGGGACAGCTAGGGGACGGCTGAGAGTCGGGGACACAGGGACAGTGCTGCGCGACGCGACGTTAATATGTATATGCGACGTTGTCAGGTCTCAAGGCGCGGTTGCCGTGCTGCTCAAAGAATTCAGCTCTAAAATTGCATCACTTTATCTTCTTTTCTCGAAGAGGAGATGAGTCGTTATTGCACTTATTGGCTCTGAGGCAATGGATGAAGAAACGTCAAATCTCTCATTTTAATTGCATTGGAGCAGCGTTGTTGTTTCATTAATTCATTGAGGCTATATGGTGGGCTCGACAAGGACACCTCTCCAACGTAAGTACCGTTGTTGCATTAATAGAGGTTATGAGTGCAGAAACCACACTTCTCCCTCTAAAAATTCCTAGGTAAAGTGTCCTTGTTGTATTAATTAAAGCAATGGGATCAACAACGGCACTTTCTTCACTTTAAATACACTGGAGAAGTGTCGTTATGTTACATTAGTTAAGATGGGTGCAGCCAGTGACACTTTTTCCATTTTAAATATAGGTATCTACATTGGAGAAATATCGTTGTTGCATTGATTGAGGCGATTGGTGCAGCAACGACACTTCTACCATTCAAAATACATTGAAGAAGAGTCGTTGTTTATCCATCGACTCTGGGCTGAGGCATCGGATACAGCAATGGCGCATTTAGTCATTTAATACAATAACATAACAAGTGCGTAATTATCAGGTCTTTCTGCACGTTTTGCCAGGCAGTCTTGCCCAAGGGGAATATCGATAGCTGAAGTAAAAAATACGTATCTGGTCTTCATCAATAACAAATCTGCTCGTTGTTCTGTCAGTAGACATGATATCGAATTGATTCGTAACAGAAAGTCTGCCATCAGCGAGCTGAAAAGCAGCACTGTCGTCTACGGATATGAAGCAGTGGCGTCGCTTGCAATCTGAAAACGCTGCATTTGGTCCTTGAAACCGATGTAACATATTGATTCCAGGAAATCACTGTACAATGTACACCCTCAATGGGGCAGTTGCAAGGGTCTAAAATGTTGTGTTTTTTATGAAGTAAATGAAACTACTTGATGAGCTGAGAACAAAGATGCCTTTGGTTTCTAATTAAGTCCCAATGTTCCGGAGATGAGATTTCGAACCAATATACATTGTTTTAAATGGGAATTCCGCGTATTGACGTCACTACATAGACGATTTTTAACAACTTTACACGTGTGTATCTCCAAAACCGGGACACTTGGTAAAAAACCACAGGCACCATTGTTCTCAGATCATCAAATACTATAATTTTCTTCTTAAAAAACACAACGTTTCAGACCCTTGCACCTGCCCCATTGTTCGACATTTTTAACGGGTTTAAATAATCGGAATACGGTACTGCTAAATTGCTCACGATGCTTTCGTGTATGTAAGTTACGTTTCCCTAGACTTAAATAATAATCGAAAAAGCTCACTAAGCAGTGAAAAAATTTGTCTCCTTGGTTTCTTTAATCTTTTCTTGATTTATTCCATGATTGTTGTAGTTGGCGGCTCGAGCACTTTGGCACCACTGCTTTTCCTCCATTTGATTCGATTGTTTTACCATAAGTCAAATGGAGGGAAAACATTGTTGCCAAATTGCACGAGCCGACTACACGGAAAAAAAACTACGGTGAAAATAACCATACGGATACCTGATTTTGGCACCTGCTAGATGTTATGGTAATGTTAACCAGAAGTATACTATGTTTTGACTAGGTACTAGGTGATGTTACCTGATTGCATGTCGAATTTACTCAAAGTATCGGTAAATGTACCATACTTCTGGTCAAGTTTACCATAACATCTAGCAGGTGCCGAAATCAGGTATCCGTATGGTTATTTTCACTAATCTTTTTTTTCCGTATATTTAATTGACGGTCCATTCAGTTGATCAAACTACTGCGATAAAATTTTCTAAAAATGATTCTGGATTTGTAAGAAATGATGACAAAAACTTCACTAACAGAACACAAATAACAATAAATTAGAACCAACGAAAAATAGAAATGTATATTATGAAATTTTGAAAGTTTGGAATGTACACATCAGTGGCAGCTCGTGCAATGTAACAAGAATGGATTCTCTCAATTCAAATATATGTAAAATAATCGAACTTGAGAAAACTCATCGAACCCACAAGAAGTCGATACTTTTTTTAATAGATTCGAATGACAAAAAAACATGGTTGCCAAATTGCATAAGCTACCGCCGAATTTAAGCGCTTGCACTCAATTCACCAGTGCTTTTCCGCGGCGATCTTTTCATATTTTTTGACTTTTTTTTTAGCGCGATCAATCTGACAACAATGGGTGTACACGCAAGTTCACTCGACTTGCTTACAGCATCCCCGCCCCCAACCTCCCGCCTCGCCGATGCCCCCCCCCACTTTTATTGACCCCAGACCCCCTTCCCCTCCCCTTCAACTTCATCTTTGCCCCCTTCCCACCGCCCCCTTCCGCCACCCCTCCTTCTCCACCACCTCTTCCTCTCTGCTTGCTCTACCGCGCGCTCGTTCATCATCTCCTACTTTTCAGGTGATTAAAATTATAGTTTTTCTTTCCAGCCAGTGCGCTCTCCTCTCTTTTCTTACTGATAAAGCGGAAAGTTTAACTTCACGCTAACGTGAAACGTTTCCTTCTCACAGTCTTACATTTACAATGATTATTTAATTTTTCCTCCTTTTTTTTTTTTTTTTTTTTGGCTCAACATAATTTGTACTGTTAGTAAATACTCGAGTACTCTCTAAGTGGCGAAGCGTGCAATTTCGGCAACGCTCTTAAACAGTCTGTCCATTTAAACTCACGTAAAAGATCGAACTATCGGGTATGCTCATCGAACATCCTCGAACTCGATATTTCATATCGGTTTGCCTGAGTTGAAATCCAAGGTTCTGGGGATGCAATTCAGAGAAAATCAATCTCTACAGAAAAACCTCATTGAGATGAAACATAATCTGTATACTGTAAGAAAATACTCGAAAACTCTCTAATCAATACGTCGAAATATAATAATAATAATAATAATATTGTCTTTATTCATAATTCAGATAAGTGTAGAACATGGAATAGTGTCATGGTACATTACATTTCATTTACTTACCAAGGTTACAAAGTTATCGAAATTTAGAATTTTAAAGGTCATCAATGGAGTATAAACATCTCTGTATGAGGTATAATTTGCAGTCTCTTTTGAATATTTGGAATGAATTAGCCTTTTGAATATTGATAGGAAGCTTATGAAAAAAATGAATACCAAATTTGAGAATGTCAAATTTGTCCCATTTACAAAGTAATATTCCAGACCTTAAAGCATTTTTCCCTCTGGTGTTGTATGAGTGGACGTCTGAATTAGATTTTAAGATGTGTTTTTTTAAGAAAAAAGTTGTTAATGTCCGGAAAATAAAAAGTGATGGAACTATATGTATATAGTTATATATATGTTTCATTTCAATAAGTTTTTTTTTTTTTTTTTTTTTTTTTTTTTTTTTTTTCACATAGCGTCTCTGAATTGCATCCCTAGTTCCTTGGATTAACACAGACAACGTATCTGCCATTTTGTTCATTTAACCCCCCATATAAAATATTGAGTTCGAGGATGTTCAATAGTCACCCGATATAGTCCGATCTTTTACCTGAGTCTATACGAACAGACTGTTCAAAAAAGTTACCGAAATTGCAAGCCTCGCCATTTAGGAAGTTTTTCACGTATTTTCTCACAGTACAAAATTGTTTCTCCTTGCTGACTTGCTGTTACTTACTACCTTTGTCCTTGATATCACATTCGAACAAGGTTGAAACACCTGCAGGCGTTAGCATATGCAACACGCAATTCTCGTGATAACACAAGAGGGAAACTAAATGATTGCGTGTTGCTGAAATGAAAACACTCTCGTCTCCATACTTTTCTATGTATGGTGGTTTACCTAGTGCAACAGAGGCAAAGTGTGCAATCCGGCAGCATTGCGATTTGAACATTTCAACCCACGTGAAAGGTCACGTTTGAGGGTTTCTCTTCACTCAATATATCAACATTTTTCATTGGTTTAATGCGACAAAATTCTGCTTTACAAAGTTTCATCGTCGTATTTCCAATGAGCTATAACTTTAGAGTGGCAGCGGGCTGGTCCACATTGTGCCACACAGGGTAGAAGGAATCCCGGGAAAAAGTGGAATTTGGACGGCAGATTCCAAGGTTTGAGGTTAAAATGTGTAGGCCGTTTCCGGCGATGCCCGAGTTTGTTTACGGAACGACCGGAAACAACCTACAAAACTTAACCTCAAAATCGATTTTTACGGCAAGATGGCGGCGCCCTAGGTGACAACAATGAACCAGCGGAACGTTCCTTGATGTGCCACTCTAAAGTTATAGCTCATTGCGTATTTCATGTACTTCTGACTTGGTCTGTCACAGATGCCGGACTGGCCGGGGTGCTGGGGGTGCGATCGCACCCTGGGCCAACGGCCTCTCGGGCCAAGTTGCAGTTCAAAAAAGAACAGAAAAAGAAAAATGCCTCCCGGCAGGCCGGTAAGACGAAGTAGATTCCATGCTTGGTTAAATCATTTTTTCACAAATTTAAATATAGGTTATAATTTTTGTTGAATTTTTCTCTGAATTTTTCTTTTTTACTTAATCAGCTGCTCAAAATCCAAATATTATTGTGAAAAAGATTATATTACCAATAGATAAATGTGTAATCTTTACAATGCAAGTGAGAAATAAAAGCTAGGTTATATAAGTTTTCACAAATTTCAATAAATAGGTTATGTTATGATTTTATTTGAATTATTCAATTCTTTTTTTTTATCAGCTGTTCAACATTTAAATAAAAATGCCCATGAAAAAAAATTATAGTACCAAGATAGAAAAATGTCTAATCTTTGTAACGCTAATGAGGAATAAATCTGATAAGAGCAGATGATAAAACAAGAAAATAAATAAATAACGTACCTAAGCAACAGTGTACGTGTAAAACAAAGAAAGAGCATTTATACCAGTACACCATCCTTGTCTTTCACTTGTAAAATCCCATAAGAAACTAAATAGCTCGTAAAACACGTAAAACACAAGGAAAATTCAAGGAAAAGAGCATATGAACTAAAAACATCCTCCACGATATATACTAAAATTTACGATACAAAAAAACAATTTCTTCATATAAAAACACCACCAAAAAACCCGAAAAACACATCACTATAACTCGCTTACAACGCAAAACACGAAAAAATGACTCGAGTAAAAAAGCTGCGTAACAAAACGACTAACATAAATTTTCCCAAAAAAAATACTCAAAACAAACACTCCTAAAAATAAACCTCAAAAACACATTTTACGACTCAAACACGGCCCATAACGCGAAAACTAACAGTCAGATTTACACCATCTTCGAACTCATCCAAGAATTAAACCCAACGAATAGTTGAGACAAATTTCAAGAACAAAAACCAAAAATTACGAACAGGATCGTGGGACATAAAAACGGTAAAACTGGCTGAAACAAAATATATATATATAATATATATATATATATATATATAATATATATATAAAATATACAATTTTCAACGAGTGGTATTTTTTCACTCAGGGGACCATGAAACGTGCTCATTTGATAAAATTTCCCGAAAAATCCAACATCGCACCCTCCGCAATAAGTAGATTCATGGAATCTACTTAAAAAAAGTGGCAAAGTAGCTCATCGTTTAACTTGACCGCAAAAAATAGTTTCGTTAGTTATATTACAGAAAATACTAGTTCAAATGAAGGCTCAGCCCCAGCTTCAGCAGAAATAACCGAATAAATCAACCGCAAATCAACCATTTTCAAAGGTGTAGCATTTCACCAGGTCCCCTCCCCACTGCTCTTGTCTTTCAATTTGTATTGCGTTATTTGACAAATTATTGACGAAAGAAACGGTAGAATATAAGTAATTACTTCTGTTGTGAAATACACTAAATTTCGTTTAGCGGTGCGGAAACGTCTAAAAAATTTCCGGGGGAGGACCCCCCGACCCCCCCCCCCAAGTAAGGGGTGTCTCCCCCTTAAACTGCCCACTCGGGTACCCGGGCCATTTGGGGTATCAGCACCCCGGACCAAATTTTCCCAATCCGGCCCTGGTCTATCATATACTTATACTTATGTTTATTTTTGCAAAAATATAACTTGTACTCTATGACTTTCAAAAGAAAGCACCCAAGGCCATCACGTGACTTTGGCCCCCTCTTCTGTCCTTTTCTAACGCACGTTTTCAAATGGGAGGAGAGAGAGAAAAACAATTCCCTGTATCCGCCCATGGTCTCTGCGCTATTGAGCCCGGTTCTGAGAGTGAATTTCGTGATTTTTTAGTGTACTCATCGTAATTTTTACAAGTTTTTATGCATAAATCAACTCTTCAATCACAAGTAGCAAAAATTTGCAAGAGCCCCTTGTTATTAGTGACTATGATTCGCTGAAAGTGTTAGCGAATAAAACTGTTAACTTTTAGGTTCAAAATTGGAAGGTTTTCTGCAGAAAACAGCCAAGTTATTTTCTCTGCATTGATGAAGGGACTGCGAACTGCTTTGGGTTCCCCACATGCATTTAATTTCCTTCTGTAGACACGGAAAAATTGGTTCCATTCCGTGTTCTTATTTCAATGTTTTAGATGCTTTTGTAATGCTGCTGATTGTGAGCACTTATTTTCAACATAAATCGACAAACTGTTCCTTTGAGACTATAAAAAAAGGTGTTCCGCATGTTATAATGTTAAATAGTGAAATTGTAATTTTATCACTAGTGGGAGAAAGGATGAAACATCTATCGATGAATCGTAAACTTAACACAAATTGAAGTTGAAAAACACCTCCATTTAATGGCTTTCTTCGAGATCGGCTCAGCAAAATACCACCAACATGAAGATCTAAGAGAAACGAGAAAAACTGAGCATGTTTTTTTTTTTTTTAAAGTTTGATGGACAAAAAAATGTGATTGTGTTTGGAAATGACGTTTAAGAGCTGACCTATTAAATGATTTCTATATTTTCGTCCAAATGATATAGTTCTATTTTTTCCTCAAGACTTGATTTTACCATTCAATGAATTCTATAACATCATCACTAAAGTTATCAGTCCATATACAGGAATTATTTTATTATTACACTCGTACTATGAACTTTATCAATATACTAGTACTTTACAGACTGCTTAAGTGAGAAGCGGGAAGTTCAAAATTAACCAATCAGATGTCGGTTTCACGTTTTATGAGAAAACATCCAAGCCAATCAGATTCCTTTATTTTAAATTTCCCGCTCTTTCATGCCTTGCCTCCACCTGTTCGTTCAATAAAATAGCTCTGCGTCACGTCGCGTCGCGTCGTTGGACGAGAAACTGCCGATCGGTAAACGACGCTCGCCCAATTGCGTGCGACCAGGGCGAGCGGGGGGCGGCATGCGATAAGGCGGTAACCAAGTGATTGGTTATAGGCTATGAGCGGTCGATCGGAAACGAATCGGTGGAAGTGGGAGTCACGGAAGGAGGGGTAAAAGGGGGAACAGCGATGGGGAGGGGGGAGCACGAGCGTTTCCCGCGCGCTCCAAGGTTTTTCGATGCGCAGAGCCCCTTTTTTTAACGTCCCCCCCCCTCTTCTTCATGAAGGGAAGATTCACGATCACCAATCAGCGAAAGAGTTAAGAGCGAAGCAACGATCTATATACCTATATATATACAGAGTAAGGGATAGGAAAGGGGGTGAAAGGGGGGTCATTTGATTGGAAAACAATATACTCCGTTCGCCGACGCTCCTCTCCGAAAATACCTGCGCGCGCATCGACCCCCCTGAGTCGAGGCTGGACCAATGAAATTACCGGACTCGCCACCCCCTGCCGCCCCCTCGCGTCTCCTCTCCGTGACCAAACCCGATCAATCGAACGTCGACGGCATTGATGTGCGCGCGTCGATACGAACGACAGAGAAACGGGAGAGAAATAGAGAGCGAGCACTCTCCCCCCCCTTTCTTCTTCTCCCACCATCCATCCGTCCGGGTCCTCCGACTCGGAGAATATCTACCCCCCACTATTTTTCTCTTTTCCCCCCAGGATTTTTTCTCTCTCCTTGTCCGCTTCCCGCCAAAACCCCCGCCACTCCCTCCGTCCTTTCGTCTCTCTCTCTCTCTCTCTCTCTCTTTTTCTCTCTCGCTCTCTCGCGCCCCGCGAGAACCCGAGCTCATTTATTTCTCCCGTCGATTGTGTATGCGCGGCTACATTCTCTCCCTTCGCGAGCGCGAAGCTCGGCTCTCTCGCGTGTACCAGGAGAGAGAAATAATTTATCGATTGATTTCTCCCTTTTTTTTTCGTCGTCGCTCCCCGGCCCCCCTTCCTCCCCCCTCTACCCACCGCTCTCATCCGCGCTTCCCGGGCTCTTCTCTCCCTTTTTTTATTCTCGTGCGACTACATTTCCCGCGCCGGAGAGATAATGTATTGATTGATTTTCCCCTTTTTCCGACTCATTTTCCTCTTCCGATACGCTCTGCTCGCGTTTCGCAGCCTCTCCCCCTTTTTCCGTCCTCCGCATCGTGTATTGGCTACATTTTAATTTCGAGAGAGAGGAAAATGTACCGATTGATTTTCCCCTTTTCTCCTTTCGACGGAGAAACTTTGCCGTACCTTTTTCCCGCATCGTGTGTTGCTACATTTTAGCATCAAAAGGGGGGGGGGGGTCCGATCGATTTTCCCCTTTTCTCGCTCCTTCTTCTCTCGGTTGTATATTTGATCCCCGAACTCCTCTTTTTTATCCCATCATGTATGGCTACATTTTAACTTCGAAACGAAACCCTTATGGATTCGATTCCCCTTTTTACTCCTCAGACCTTTTTGATATTTCCCCTTTTTTGTGACATAGTATTTATCGCTACATTTTAACGTTGAAAGGATCATGTATCGACTGATACCCATTTCCCCTATTTTCCTTCTCAATGCCCTTGTTTTTTTTTTTTTTTTTTAGCTGCCCTGACCTGAGAGTCACCTTATTTTTACTAGTCTCCCCTTTGGCTACAGTATAACTACCGAAGGACGAAGCATATTTATTGGTTTTCCTCTTTAGCCATTGATACCGTAATCTTTTGCAGCCACAGCTCTTTTTAAATCTTTCATACCTGAAATTATTTTTCCTCAGAAACGGATGTTTGATCAACGTAGGTGTTCTTGGTGCTGTCTCCTCATCTATGTCTATAGATGCGCATATTGTATTTTTCACTATAACGGATCCAAGTTATTGTCCTTTTCTCTCTTCTCCCATTAGAATGCATGTGTTAGCAAAGGATAGAAGAGGGAGCGAAAATCACGTGACTGCCCCTAATCTGTCCTTTTCTATCATACGCGTTCTATTGAGAGAAGAGAGAGAAGGATAGATTCCTGGATCCGCCAAAGGTATTTTTATGTTTTCTATAAGAGTCAGTGTTAGTACATTGAAATGTACACCAGGTCTGAAAGGGTTAACTCTTCTTCTTTCCAGTATTGCCCTTGGTATTCGCGGTATCTTCAAGGCTTGTTTGTTCTTCCCTTTTCATCTTTGTTGAAGGTAGCTTTACCAAAAACCTCGATTAAAAAATATGTTTCTCTTTCATGCACCCTTTTCCTCTTTTCTTAAAGATTTTCATTTTCTGACATTTCCTTCTTTTGAAATGCTTCAATTTTCGAGCGACTGATTCTCAAAGGAATATCTCAATGAATGATGAGAATGAACTTGGTTGAATAAATGGGAGAGAGCCAGCCATGAACTCTTCTTAAATGACGCAGATGGTTCTGGTTTAGTGACGCGACCGACGGCTTCTTAAAATTCGATACATCGATGGCACCTCCAATCTTCATACTGACCTAAGTGTCACCTAGTGTGACCTATGGTGTGTACTTTTTTAAGCCTTTTAATGTTATACCGTGCCATGTGTCCGAAAGTAGTTTTGAAAGCCATAAATAGTGACGCGGAATGACTTTTGACAACTTTGCATTTCATCTATTGAAACCTATGGTTTAGGTCGAATTTGAAGGTTTATTGCCTAATTGCTAAACACGCCCTTCTTACAGAGCTGCCGTTTCGCGTATATAATTAATAATGATATTTTTCAGTTCACCGATGATTTCACCGGTTGAGAAAAGATTACACACACACAGTTCAGTTCAGTGTATATTACTGTAATACATGAAAATACTCGCATCTGTAATCATTTCTCAACCGATGGAGTCGTCGATGACTTGAAAAACCTTGCGGATATTTCAATAGTTTAACGTTGATTCGACCGATTGAGCAAAGATTATAGATCAGAGTATTTTCGTGCGGTGCATTCATGCAATGAAATGAACGGTTGGAATGTTTTCTCAATCGGTGGAATCATCGGTGAATTAAAAAACTTTCAGTTCTACCCACTGCGCGTCGACTGAAATTTTATGATTTCCACGCATCCGCATTTCTCTTCTGCCGAGAGAAAATGGAGGTATCGATTGATTTTTTTTTTCTCTTTCCTTTTCTCTTTCTCTTTCTCTTCTCCTCCCCTCTCCCCACGCCTCTCCTTTTTATGTTTCTGTTTTTTCCTTGTTAACCGATTTTTTCTTTCATTCCGTAGCTTTCGTCATCGCGCAAAGAGGAGAAGAAGAGAAACGAGTTAGATAGAGAGAGAGAGAGAAAGAGAGAAATGAAGAGAGATAGAGAAAATTTATTCAGACTTCCAATGCGGTAGCTTTCCTGCTTCATTTAGCGTCGCCGATCTATCTTCTTTATTTATTTGCTCTCCTCTTCTCGCCCCTAAACCCCCAATTTTCCCTCGCCCCCCCTAAAAATACCCCCCCTCTCAACGACTCCATCGTTTGCCCTTTACGTTTTTCTCATTCCTTTTACCCCTCCCTTCCCTGGTCGCAATCACTCCCTTCTCCCCCCCCACCACTGCCTCCTTTTCACCCTCCCCTCCCCCCCCCGATCTTGAGTTTGTCGTTGTCGCCTTTTCGCTCTTCTATCTTTATTGCCCCCCAGCCCCCCCCCCCCCGCCGTTCACCTCTTATTCCCATTCGCGCGTGTATATTGAGTTTATACCGTTTTATGTAAATGTAATTAATGCAGTATTCTAATTTTTGACATTGTGATTTTCTTATTTCGCTAATTTTTTTTTTTTTTTTTTTTTATTTGCTATTTTTTTATTTTCTCCGACGTTACGTGCTGTTGGCGTCGGTCTGGTCTCGCGCTTAGCTTTCAAGGGTACCGCCGGGCCGCCTATGGTCTCCCAACCCCCGCAGTAATGCATATTGTGTTCAAAAGAGCTTTTGAAAGTTTTTTTTTTGGGGGGGTTTTTTTTTGGAAAATGGTCGAATCTTAGGTAAAATGGAACTTTTGCAAGGCTTTGCTGTAGAAAAATTTAATAAGCTGTCAATTCTGCTGTGAAATTACGGCTAAGAGCCGCCACTCCCTCTTTGCTGTAGTACAACTTTCATTGCAATTTAACCAATGGGGCTCTTGCAAACTTTTGCTACAGGGGACTGAAGAGTTGATTCTTGCATAGAAACCTGTAAAAATGACGATGAGTACACTAAAAAATCACGAAATTCACTCTCAGAATCGGGCTTAATGGCGGTTCAACGCAGGTATCATGGGAGATTCCTATCTAAATTGATACATATCTCTGTGTTTTCGAAGAGAAAGTGACATAATAGACAGGAATCTCCCATGATACCTGCGTCGAACCGCCATTGCCATCTTGCCGTCATAGCAGTTATGTGAGTTTATTACTAAATTTGAGACTTTCTTAGAATGATTTTCGTGATTTTTGCTGGTCTTTACATTATATTGGACTATTTATTTGCTTATAGCAAAAGTTTGCAAGACCCCCACTGTAGACCAGACTTTGGATCCATCAAGCCGGTCATCGTAAAACATCTTCCAGCATAGATTCTACTCCTTCTCCCCTACCCACCCTCCCCTCTCAACTTAAATCCTCTCCTCTCCTCAATCTGCCACACCATCATACTGCTCCGTAGAACTAAATATAAGCCGCAGAGTCTGATTGTGAGAGCACACCAGATTGTGAGAGCACACCAATTTATTGATCTACCAAGGCAATACATCGCTCATCTTATAATATGAATGTCACTCTTACACTGATAATAATACGGAGAGATATTTTGAAAGTTGAGTCATTCGGTATATATAGAGGAGGAAAGATTGTGTATAGGTAGATCGACATCTCTCTGTAGCGCCAGTGTATAATATACAGAAAACTAATCACCTCCTCACACGCATCTGATACAGTGTTGCCAATCGCGACTTTAGAATATCGTACTTTAATTTTCCATTTAACTCGATCAAGTTATGGATACTATTTTCGATGCCAATCAACAGCAGTGAAACCAAAAGTCATGATGTGCGATGTTGCTCTAACACAACGCGATTGAAACTACCGTTAGTAACTCTCCGTTAGTATTGTCTACCCTTTACTCACGTGCACCCCATATTTGCAACTGCAATTATTTCACTCCACCGAGGAGGCATTTACACTCTCTCCGTTAGTATTGTCTACCCTTTACTCAAGTACACCCAAAGACATTATAGAAGAAGACTGGCCCCTGCTATCTCTTTGCACGGAGGAAAAGTGAAGCCGGTCTTGGCACGGGCTGATGGGCAGGGCACTTCCCCGCGCGGGGGTATGAACCAATTTAACATTAGCTCTTATGGAGCTTCGCTCTTTAAACCTATTTTAGTCAATTATTTCAGCAAATGACAATGTCGAGTCTCACATATGTTATATAGAGTAGTGTAACGTACATTTTAACCGAAAATTTGGGTCAATTTAAAGCGTCCGTTCTTTAATAATCGAAGTTAACGATCGGTCGGTCATTGTTTACTTTTGCACCCGTAACCTCTCTGCCGTACTTTCAATCGTAAATATCTAGCGGATAAATTGACCGAAACTTTCGTTTAAGTTCGTCAATCTCAACTTTGGCATAATCTGCATATCATATCTGCGTACTTTTGAAAACTAACAGTAATTAACATTCTTTTGAAACAGTTTTATGTCTCGGCTCCATAAGCCGCAATGTTAATTTGGTTCATACCCCCGAGCGGGGAAGCCCTGCCTATGACAGTAACCGGCTTCAAATCTCGCCGCTAGGGGCCAGTCTTCTTCTATAATGTCTTTGAGTACACCCTATTTTTGCAACTCCAATTATTTCACTCCACCGAAGGGGCATTTACACTCTCTTCGTTAGTATTGTCTACTCTTTTTCACGTACACCCTATATTTGCAACTCTAATTATTTCACTCCACCGAGGGGGCATTTACACTCTCTCCGTTAGTATTGTCTACCCTTTACTCACGTGCACCCGATATTTGCAACTCCAATTATTTCACTCCACCGAGGGGGCATTTACACTATCTCCGTTAGTATTGTGTACCCATTACTCACGTACACCCTATATTTGCAACTACAATTATTTCACTCCACCGAGGGGGCATTTACACTCTCTCCGTTAGTATTGCCCACCCTTTACTCACGTGCACCCTATATCTGCAACTCCAATTATTTCACTCCACCGAGGGGGCATTTACACTCTCTCCGTTAGTATTGTCTACCCTTTACTCAAGTTCACCCTATATTTGCAACTCCAATTATTTCACTCCACCGAGGGGGCATTTACACTCTCTCCGTTAGTATTGTCTACCCTTTACTCAAGTACACCCTATTTTTGCAACTCCAAGTATTTCACTCCACCGAGGGGGCATTTACACTCTCTTCGTTAGTATTGTCTACTCTTTTTCACGTACACCCTATATTTGCAACTCTAATTATTTCACTCCACCGAGGGGGCATTTACACTCTCTCCGTTAGTATTGTCTACCCTTTACTCACGTGCACCCGATATTTGCAACTCCAATTATTTCACTCCACCGAGGGGGCATTTACACTATCTCCGTTAGTATTGTGTACCCATTACTCACGTACACCCTATATTTGCAACTACAATTATTTCACTCCACCGAGGGGGCATTTACACTCTCTCCGTTAGTATTGTCTACCCTTTACTCACGTGCACCCGATATTTGCAACTCCAATTATTTCACTCCACCGAGGGGGCATTTACACTATCTCCGTTAGTATTGTGTACCCATTACTCACGTACACCCTATATTTGCAACTACAATTATTTCACTCCACCGAAGGGGCATTTACACTCTCTCCGTTAGTATTGCCCACCCTTTACTCACGTGCACCCTATATCTGCAACTCCAATTATTTCACTCCACCGAGGGGGCATTTACACTCTCTCCGTTAGTATTGTCTACCCTTTACTCAAGTTCACCCTATATTTGCAACTCCAATTATTTCACTCCACCGAGGGGGCATTTACACTCTCTCCGTTAGTATTGTCTACCCTTTACTCAAGTACACCCTATTTTTGCAACTCCAATTATTTCACTCCACCGAGGGGGCATTTACACTCTCTTCGTTAGTATTGACTACCCTTTACTCACGTACAGTCGTACACCCTATATTTACAACTTATGCGAATTTTATTAACCCTAATTTTTACGATCACTCCTAAATCCCACCCGTCGCGACTTTTTGGTCGATTTTTAACAGCGCACTAGACGGGTGGAGACCCCATAGTTTTCTTTGAAAGGCGCGTCCAGGTAATTCTTTAACGCGTTATTTAACGCTAAACAGTTTCAATCAGCATTTCCCTTCTGCCGATTGATTAGGGGTAGGTTTGGGCTTCATTTTCACTCTGTTTTATTTTTCTCTCTCTATCTCTATCTCTATTATACAGTACCGTTGATCTAAACAACTTAAAATAAAAAGAGTAAAGAAAATTAGAACTTTTTTTTTTTTTTTTTTATACTGAGCTTCGCTGAAATCGAATTTCTCGTGACACAGAGTAAAAGTTCTAAATTGTGTCCCTCGTTTGTCACTACCTACCGTGTTTCTCTCGTTTATTTCTTAATCTTAGGCGCTGAGCACTGTTGCCATATTTGGCTGAAATAGCGGCCGAAGTCCCGTAATAGCTAATGGGAAATCTGGTAATGTTTTTCCCTTACCTGGCAACAATGGTACCGAGAATAGTTAAATCAATCCGACGCTCCCAGGGTAGAAGAGAGCGAGAAAGGGGGGAGGGGGTAAATTATATCGAAAGGAAATGGAAAAGAAGTATAGATAAAAAAGAATATAGAGAGAGCGGAAGGAGTGAGAGCATGGGAGAGAGAGAGAGAGAGAGAGAGAGAGAGAGAGAGAGAGAGAGGCAGAGAGAAAGAGAGAGAGAGAGAGGGCGAGAGAGAGAGAGACAGAGCGAGAGAGGAGAGAGAGAGAGAGGGGGAGAGGGAGTGGGAGGGAGGGAGAGAGAGAATCGCTTGCCGGGAGTGGGAAAGCGGGGCGAGCTTCAGAGCTGGCGCTCTCAGCGCTAGCCGAAACAACTTTTACTGCTTTTACAAATCAATAAAGCTCGGGTCAAGTCAAACCAGTGGCGGCTCGTACAATCTGGCAATCGTTTGTTTTCGCCTGTTAACCCCGTGCGAAAGCTCGATTGCAGTCGCCAAGAATCGATTGTTTCACGTTCCTTTAAAGGAAGAATTCATACGTTGTTGCGACATTTCACCAGCTGCTGCTGAGTCAGCATCCGGCTCATGTTCTATGCACTGACACTGTGTTAAACTATCGACTGTCATTTTTCTCCAATTTGAGTCTATTACTATGTATCAATTTCTTGTGGAATGGGTTTCTTATGTATGACTAATCGATACATCGCATTTCCGTCACCGCATGTTTCTATCATATTTAGTGAGTCAAGTCTATGTGGTCTGAAAACACATCTCCCCTCCCCCCGCCCTATTCTATGGTGTCGCATGCAACTTGGCATCGCTGTATTACGTCCATTGAAGCCCTTGTAAAATATCGATTCGAGGGAATACATGCGCTGTGCACCCTCGATAGTTCAATCTTCCTCACCGATTTAAATGTAAAGTATCTCAAAACTAAAAGCGCTAAAAGGCGAGATAGATAATACGTGTAGATGTAGAAAAGTAGGGTGGATAAATGCAGGAATGTTGTGAACCTCCATGCATCACGAAATGAGCTGTCATAGGTCAATTCACGTAGTCGATTTATGTGGGGACGCACCATTTGACGAATGACGCCGATTTCGATTTCACGATCAATGATTGGTAACTCTACCCTGTCGAATTGACTTGAATGACATACCTTATTAAAGCTCCAGAAAGTAGTATATCTCACACAATGCTCCAAAAAGGCTAGTGCATCTATCTTACTGAGAAGGAAAATTCTTGGATTTACCTCTGCTTCTTATCAATGACTTTGTCCTTGTCTCTCTTCTTTTCCCCACCCATTTGAATTCATAAGTTACCGAAGGATAGCGGGAGATATACGTGGCTTGTGGCGAATGGAAGAAGGGAGAGAGAGAGAGAGAGAGAGAGAGAGAGAGAGAGGAGAGAGAGAGAGAGAGAGAGAGAGATGGAGAGAGAGAAATATTCTAGTCCTCCTCTATACACCAAAAACAGTTCATTACAGTGTATGCAGTCTATGCACCTTGGAGACAAAGAATTGAAGCGGCCTCCATAAGAAGGTCCTGACTCCTGGTCCCTCGAAACATAGGATATGCTCTTCCACCGCTGAACAGCATTGTCGTTGGAATAAGATCCTTCTGGAAGAGCGCACCCGATGTTATATGGGTCCCTTTCCCAAAGATCGTCTCAATTGCATATCGCAGACTAGACATTTCGAACGCTATCGCAGTAAAATGTGGCCAGGATCTGGTGAAAATTAGCGAGCGCAAACGTCTCGGCAAAGTGTTTTCAACCGCCTTTGTGAAGAGAATGATGTAGTGGAATCGGGGGTGGGTTAGGAGTATGGGTGGAGAGGGGTGGGGGGGGGGGGGGTTAGAAGTTGAATTCAAAAGCTTCTCGTGAGTAAACAACATTGCATTTACAAATAATATAGCTCCCATGCACAGCCCGCATGGAAACTATTTCTCGCCATGTCCAGAAAAGAGAGAAAAATTCCACCACTCCAAGGAAACAGGTGTAAGTTCTGTGTTTCCATTGAGGCGAGTTATTAAACACGCGGAGAGCCTAGGAGCGGGAGAAAAGGGGCGGTGGGGAGGTGGGGAGTTGGGGAGGTGGGGAGGTTGGGAGGTTGGGAGGTGGGGGGAGGAGGTGCATGCAAATATCGTTTGAATCCTTGTTGCCAGTTTTGTATGTTTCCATAATCTGCGGAGATATTACATTCCCAACGTAGGTAAGGCATATTTCGTTGGTTTGAACCCTAATACGATTGTAGACCTTAGTTCGGAGGGACATCTGAAAACGAATTCCCCTAGCTAAGGAGAGGGAGTCCTGGAGTCCTTCCACCGCGTGCACTTAAAAAAAGGAAAAAAGGAAAAGAAAAAAGTACAAATGCATCAGCCTAAAAAGCAGTTTTGGACCTTTTCAGCATCCAAAGTTTATAAAATTGTTTCATGAAAAATAAATGGTCAATATGCTCGAGAAATACTTGAGAAGGTACAAGGTAGAACTCAACCGATAATATTTGGCATTATCTTACATTATTCCCCCAATTGCATGATGAAATTGAATGAAAACGAATTTTTGAGAGCTTCGGCTTTTTACAACAGAGTGCTTTAAAAATCGAAATGTTAGTTCAGGATTTAATGATTTGATTTTCAAGGAAGGAGAAGTGAAAATTCACCGAAGATTATTTTCGTCGAGTTCTTTTCTGAAACGAGCTCTACACTAGCTGGAGCGAGATAATAGTCGTCTTTGATGAGTTTCCCGACAATAGTTCGAAACAGTGGCGAATCCAGACAATTTTTCTGGAGGGGGGCCGCACCTATAAGCGTCGAACGATAAAATGTTGGGATATTTTCTGTTGAAAAAAGGCAATCTTTGATGCAAGTGGGGGGAGAGACATGTGCCCCAATGCCCCCTTGATCCGCCCCTATGGTTCAAAATATAGCATATGCACAGCTAGTGAACGTTTACGCAATTTCTGCGTATCAAAATCATCGCCTTTATTAGTTGTGGGTGTTTTGACGCCAGTCTCACAGTCTCCTAACATAATAATATTATCAGTTAACTCACTGGAAACGACATATTTGTCAAAAGTCAATACTCCGTTGATATCAACCTTGAATCTCGTTTCCGTTTCGTGATGTGTCCTCGCATTGGTAGCTTGTGACAAAAATGCCTTTGAGATTTCTACAAGGTCGAGGAATTGCAAGGCGTTGTAACTGAATGTGTGTTTCTACGAATTGGCAACGTTGCGGTTCGTCCATTTAAACACATGAAAAATATCGAGCTTTTGGGTGTTCATGAACACCTTCGCATTCGGCCTTTTATATGGGTTTAAAATGGACTCAATATGATGTTGCCCAATTGCACACTACGCCACTGGAATTTATAACGGTGATTGGTGATGGAGACGAGTCACGTGGTTGCCAAAATGTGAGAGTTGGAGGACCCGAGAGTTGACACACGGAAAAGTAACCAATATGACTGCCAAAATGTCAGGAAGTTCTAATTACTTAAAATAGTTTTAATCCTGGAAGCTGATTCCTGATATTCCTAGATTTTTTTTTTATATTGGTTGGTTTTTTCTTTGATCTGGTGCTTTGTGGCCGTACTATCATCAGTATTACTGTCTTTGTTTACTTCGTCATTTGGCGGTACGAAGCGTAAATTTTCAAGCCGAGTCCAGATGTTTATACTGTCTTTACTCTGTTAAAAATGGGTCTCAAAATCCAGAGTGAAAATCGAGGCGAACGTAAAGATGAGGGTTCATTTTACTCTCATGCGTAGTAAAAATAGGGTGTACCGCGAGTAAAGAATGGAAATTACTATCGGGGAAGGTGTGTACGCCTCCTCGGTGGAGTAACATAATTTTTTTAACTCCGGAGAAGTGCAAATTATTACTATATCTTTCTTCCTTTTCACACCATTTTCCACTCCAAAAACTATACATATATACCGGGAGAAATCGTGGATTTACTGTAACCGGAGAGGGAGTGAACATTTGTAACAGTATGATTTTCCTTAAGTTTTCACTCAAGTTAAAAAAATACCAATAATTGAAATCTATGCAAAATTTCAAGGCAAGCGTAAGAAGAATGCATTTCTTTTATTTCTAAAATCAAAATAAATTTAAGAGGAATTCTTTGTCAGGATTTAAAATCAAAATAAATTTAAGAGGAGTTCTTTGTCAGGTGGTTTTCGTGATCAAAAATGTTTACCAACATGTCTGTTTCATGGGCAAGTGAGTAAAATAATGCGCCTGAAACTTTTGGATCCCGAAAAATTGGACTCTTCTTTTTTTCTGGAGAACAGAAGAGACTTACGTCAGTCCATCCATCATATCACACTGTTAGAAATGTTCAATCCGACTCCAGTTACGTATAAAATCCATGATTTCCCCCGGTTGTTAGTTTCCAGAGTAAGAGTAAGATATTTGTGGAGTAGAAAAAGGTGCGATAAAGTTTGAAAGAGATAATTTGATAATTTGGTAATGTGTTTGAGAGTCATAATTTGCTCTTTCCCGGAGTTAAAAAATGATGACACTCTACCGAGGAGGCATGAACATTGAACACACTCCTCGATAGTGTTTTCCTCTCTTTGCTCTTTGTACTATCGACGAATTAAAGATTGTCGCGAGCTAAGTTTCGCCTTCAAGGTTCTGGTTCGGTCACTCTTCATACTCCTCACACCTTGCAGGTGAAAGGTCAGTGCGGGTGGGGCGGGAAAGCCGTTGCAGATCAGTCTCATACACTCACACCCATAACTAAAAATGGGTGAAAATCGCGCGACAATCTTTAATTCGTCGATAGTACACCCTATTTTTACTACGCATGAGAGTAAAATGTACCCTCATTTTAATGTTTTCACTCCGGTTTTTCGGTCGATTTTTAACTGCGCATTTCTTACCATACCGATTAAAATCGAGCTTAATTATGCGGCCTCATTCCAAGAAAATTTGGCAACACAGTAGTGAACATACTTAGCATGAGCACATTATTATAGCATAAAAATATTGCCCACTCTGAGTCTTTTCTTTACTTTAATTTGTTAGTAAAGGCTATACCGCGTTCGTGTCCACGAACCGTCGCGTCTACAGACCCCCCCCCTCCTTCCAGGACACCATTCATTCATCTCTCTCTTTCCCATTCACACAATCCGCATTCACCCTCTCTCTCTCTCACTCGCTCACTCGACTATACCTATCTCTCCAGTCTCCATTCCTCCTTCGTATGAAAAACTATTCTTCCTAAAACCGTATTATAAAATCATTTCTCTTCCGCGCTTAATCTAACTACGTGCAAGTAGCAAAGCAAGTAGCTGTAGTAGCATTAAACAAGGCTACCCTACAGAGAGAGAATCCGCGCACCTCTCGTCTTTCTCTCTCTCTCCTTCCATTTGAGTGCGTGAGTTAGAAAAGGAAGGAGATAGGGGCTTAAGTCACGTGATGGCCCACTCTGCTACCCTTTTCTAATGTATGCGTTTCAAATGGGAGGTGAGAGAGAAAGGCAAATTCCAGAATCCGCCTGTGCGCCTCTCAGATTGTTTTATATCAAGTATGTAAGCACTCAGGGAGGGAAATCATAAAACATTTAATAACCTCTTTGCGGGCTAGCGGGTTGTGCTTTGGTTGTGTGTTGCGACTGTGCGTGTGTGTGTAGTTTAAGTTGCTCAAAAACTTGAAATGCTGCTTTCTTCGCCCGAGTTCATCGACTCTCACGCGGGGGGAGAGTGGGAGAGTGAGAGGGGAGGGAGAGAGGGAAAAAACACACGAAAAAGAAGGGAAAATTAATGAATTTGATAAGGAGATGGTTGTGGAGAGACGGAGAGGACTCGGTGAAGCAGAAGCGAGCAGCTACACGGCGGCGGCATGGCAGAGATTGTTGTTAATTTGAGATACTTGTCGCCGAAACTGTAGTTTTAATTACTGTTTTTCGGATGCGATTGCTCTCCGTGGTTTTATGCCACTCACCGAAAAACGGTGGCTGCGATATGTTTTAAGGTGGTCGGGCAGTTTGTATCGCTCAGTTTGTACGTAAGTGCGCAAGGAGCGTTCGTTTAATCGTGGAATCCGGTCAGAAGATTTGTTTATGAACGTTACTGGAGAAAGGGCTGATTAACAAGGACGTAGTTTGGCCTTCAAAAAGAAAATGACTCTTGAAAGTAACCATTCTTTTATTTTCCGGCCAATAGGTCTGTTGTACACTTTTGCTGTACAAAGCCAGAAAATGCCTTTTTCTTAAGTAAAATGTTATCAGAAAACCGATGGAAACAACAAAACTTCAGAAAACTTTATCTGTATAAAAGAGAAAAAGTAACAATAATTATTTGAAGCTCGAGCAAAATTCATCAGATTATTATTGATTCTATCAAAATGATGGCAGTTTTTACAGCTCTTCTGGAATTAATTAGTTTAATGGTTAAGATTAGAGTTTCTTCCAAAGGGTATTTGGGTTTTACGGGCCCATTTTCAAAAACCATCATAATTCAACACCGAGAGTAAATGTGTGGTATTCTTACAATTTTCTTGTATATTATTATTACAAAAGGCAGTCATCAATTCCAGCTCTAGAACACTTTTTCTTTCAGCAGAAAAAATTAACCGTACATTTGAAGTCACCCAGTAGAATAGGGACCAAGGGTTGCCAAGTTTCCCCAGATCCTGGAAAAAAATAAATGTTGAAGAAAGCAAAACTAAGGGAGGAAAAAGAGAAAAGACAAATGAAAAGAGGAGGAGAGAAAAAGTACTACGATGGCCAAGAAATGAGTTGAATTAAATAAATGTCATGAAAAATAATTTTCCCTTGCAGGCAACCCCCCAACTTTCCTTTAACAGAACAGTCGTTTTGAGTGTTAATGGACCACTCGCTTCTTTCAGAAATCTTTGGGTTTCCGGAAAACAAAAGTCTTTCAATCAGCAAAAGCGGAAGAGAAGATATTTCCGTAACATCAGCATAGTCTCGGAAAACTCTTTTTTCTTAGAGTTGATTCAATATAGTTTCTTAATAGAAGTAGCCTAATTTTGCGTCTAAGAAGAGCTAAATTTTCAACATTTACCGGGGGAGGACCCCCAGACCCCCCATATGAAATGGCAACTTGGCCCCCCCCATACAGAAATCCTGGGTGCGCCCATGTTACCGTATTTTCATATTATTAGAAGTTCATCAGTAGAATATGGTAACAACAACTCAGGGTTGTAAGTTTACCAGATTCTCGTGAGAAAAATAAATGTTCTGAAGAAAGCAAAACTAAGGGGGGAAAAAAGTTCCCACGTACATAAGGCACAAACCTGAAACCACCTTGTACTACTACCAAAACCATGTACTCCGTTATCCGTGTTCCAATTAAATGTGTTGAATTAAATAAAATCATGCAAAAATAATAGATTTTCTATCCGCTCAGGCAAGTTTCCTCGCCATACAACTCCCTTCAACAGAACAGTCTTTGGAGTGCAATTAATGGACCACTCGCGTTTTGATCAGATAATTTGGATTTACTGCGGAAAACAAAAGGAGAAACGAGCGAAATGGGAAGGAAAAAAAAAAGTTACGAGGGTTGAAAAGAGTAGGAAAAACAGAAATAGACGAAGGAGGAAAAATCTTTTATCAGTAAAGATTGTCTCTCGAAACCTTCTACGCTCTCTTTCCTCTCCATTCCCCGCCAGACACCTCCGTATTTTAATCTTAAATCTACCGTCTTTGCTGATAAATCGATTTTCATTTTCGCAGACTTTCGTGCAGTTTTCTTTTTGCAACCCCCTCCCCCTCCTCTTCCTTCTTCTCCGCATTTTCTCTCTTTCCTTTTTCATCCCCATCTCTCTATTTCTCTCTTCCTCTTTTTTTTTCCTATCCCTTTTTCTCTTCCAATCTCTCGGCAAAAGATGTCCCTTAATTTGTATTTCGGTCTCAGTTTGCATCGATTAATAGATGAGTCTCTTTGTCTCTCTCTTTCTTTTTCTCTCTTGTATTCTCTCTTTGCTCTCTATCCCGGGCCGGGTGCGCCAAGAGCGCCCGGCAAATGAACGGACGCTGCACGCCCGCCCGCCGAACACACACACTCGCGGAGGGTATCCAACGACTTTGCAGGGGCACTCCTTGTCCCCACCCCGAACCCCGAACCGGGATATATCGAGCATTTTTATATGTTATCTGCGCAAGGCACCTTCTATCGAGTTCAAGCATTCGATTGCCGTAGACTGGTAAGCACCTCCTCTCGGAACTCTCTCTCTCTTTCTCCCTCTCGCTCTCATCCTCTCTCCCTCCCCTATTATTCCCACTCCTCCGCCTACCACCTCTCTTTCTCTCTCTCTACCGTCTCCTTCGTTCTCCTCTCTTCGATCTCTCTTCTTTCAATTTTCATCAATTCTTTATTTCATTAAATTCTTTATCAACCCACCGCCTTTTCTTCTTTTTTCCATTTGTTATTTATAATACCATAGGTGTTTTATGTCTGCAGAAAATTTTCTCTCCCCCATCCTTCCTTTGCAGAAAACCCACGTTCCTCGCTGAGTTCGAGGGGTTCGAGGGGATTTTTCGAGGGGGTAGGGGTAGGGGGGGGGGGGGATTTCGCTGTGACACCGATGCGACCCACGTCGGTGGCGGTGGAGTCACGTCCGTCGTCCATATCCCCGAATGTTGACGCAAACATGGGGGACCATCGATTTTTTGTCTTCTTCTCTTTCTTTTTCCTTTTTTTTTTCTTTTTCAACGAAGGACATAGGTTCGAACCACCCGCCTCTCAGTTACTGTGAGCAAATTTTATTATCTCTCTTTCTCTCCTCTCCTCTCCTCTCCTCCCCCCCAGCTCTCTCTCTCTCGTAACATCTACCAGCCAACGACTTCGTTATGAGAACCCGTAATTTTACCATTACCTCTCTCTCCTCCCCTGACTTCCCCTCGAAACCCTTTCCGTCCCTGTTTTCACCAGTCTCGCCAAAAGTTGTAACAATCTTGTCAACTTTGTTTTATGTTGCTCGTTCCTTTTTTTCTGTTGCAGGGCTGCTGCTGGTAGAATTTCTCTCTTCTCTCTCTCTCTCTCTCTCTCTCTCTCTCTCTCTCTCTCTCTCTCTCTCTCTCTTCTCTCTCTCTCTCTCTCTCTCTCTCTCTTTCTCTTGCTCTCTTTTTCTCATACTCTTTTTCTCTTGTCGAAATACGGACTTAACGGAGAAAATGGCAGCTTTAAATGTAATTACGGAGCAGCACACCATTATGTCTCGGTTAAGTGCCCCCGCTGCAACGTTATGGGGGTTCGTTTTTAAATAACGTTTCCTTTCGTTCATGGACGTGATATCCGTTGATGGTAGACATTTACCGGTCATTTGTATTTTGTTATGTACCTAATGCAAATATCGTGGATAATGATACACGCTGGTAACAAGCTTATCACAGAGCCCGCCCTCGAGCCATACATTTGTTTTATTGGTGCACTGTGAATGTACAGATTGATACTTCGATCGAGTTATGATCTATAAATTATGACATAAGAAATATGCTAAAGGGTCTTGAACTTCTATGGTCCCGAGTGGGGTTGCTCAGATCCCAGAGTTTTTGTTTTGTTTTGTTTTTTTATTGTAAAATAACGAAAGAAAATCGGGGTTGCGGTTATCACAAGAACCCCCTAGAAATTTCCATCCAGGTATTTGGGAGGGTTTAACTACGTTTTGAAAATGATTATTGTTAAAAGTATGATCCCAAGGTGACAGACTTTTTTGCTGACAGCGGGGAATTTCATAAGAGAGGAACTATCGAATCATTTCCAGGTTCCAAACAAATGAATAGTTTGATGAAAGACGTTTAATCCGGCCAATTTCAAAGGAAATGGGCCATTAATTTCATAAATCATTAATATTATAAATCATTTGAAGTGCTAAATGGTCAATCTGCCCTGACGATATGCCCTGTCACAAAATAACTATTTTACACTAACTTAATAAGCTGTATAAATTTAAAGATTATGATTTTAATACGTATATGATCCTTTTTTAATTACTAATGTCGTCCACGAAAATATATTTGTTTGCTCGCTTTACGGTAAAGTGTCGAGTTGAGTCGTGAATTCGGGATTACCTATCAATTACTTTATCCGCTAAATACCGTGGGAACTCCTCTGGTCCTCGTTATTAAACGAAATTTGCAAAAACGCATCCAATGGCGCGGCGTCCACAGAACTTGAAACTCATGATCAATGAAAGGTTGACTACCCTCTTGTTTTCACTCTCTACATAATATAGGAATTCTACTTGGTATGGTAAATAAATGTGCAAAATCGCATCAATGGTGGTGCTTGCAAAGCCTAAACTCGTCGGCCAATCAGAGGTTGACTCTACACTCTTGTCTTAGCTCAGTATTACATATAGGGACTCGAGTAATATTGTGTTAGATCGTTGTACGGCTCATCATCGGAGCCTTGCAAAGGTAAACGAAGTAAGGAGACGAGAGCTCCGAATGCTATAAAGTATGGGCAACCCGGGAGAACAACACCTTGTCGGAAGTTAATTATTTATACGAAACCAAAAAGATGCGGTTGCCTCTCAGTTTAATCAATCGGTCTAACCGTTTAGGAGCATGCATCCAACCCCACGTTTGATATCCTATACACGCCACAGAAAACCGCGTTCCTGCACGGCGTGGCGCCTTGGGGGTAGGCAACATGCAACGCGGAACGGTGAAGATCTGCGAATATATTTTCCGGCGGCGGGGGATGAAAATCATATGGTGGGGCCATAAAGCCGCGCTAAACTGTTTTCTGGGGGTTGGAATGAATGGAAGGGTGAGGGGGGTTGGGAAAGCAGTCGGTAGAGTAGGGTACTACCTCATCAATGTAAGTTAGTAACGCCAGTCAGTGCAATGAAGTGAGGGTAGGGGACTGGTAGTGGGTGAAGGGGGAGGGGGGGAGAAGGCGTTAAAAGACAAGGTCACGACTATGTTATTCAACTTAAAGCGCGCTGCTCCTCTATTTTCTCTCCCCCCCCAACCCCCTCCACTCCTCCATGTTCTCACTGCCACGAGCCTGTTTCGTTTCGCCGCCCTCCTTCAAGCGAGCGCCTTTTGATACCTGCAATCTGTCTTACAACGGAGTAACGTGGGTTGCCGGTAGCTATGTTTTGACGGCGCTCATGCTGGTGTCCACACCTTGGAGTTATGATCTACCGAGTTGGAGTCACTATTTTGTTCCTTAGAATGCAGTCGACGGGAAATTTCAGTCTGTTAGTACTTGAGTAAACTCTAGCATTTGGAGAGCCCAGGAAAAATGATAATATGTTTCAAAAATCGAAATTAGATTTTTCATGGTTGACCAACGAGATACAAAAGAATAAAAAAATAAAGATCTATAAATGCGCAAGATGTTGATTCAATGGTTCTTATAAGAGAAAGAATGACCTTTAGATCTTATTTTTTCCTTTTATTCAGCTTGAAAACGAAAATGGATTTTTGTGACATTTTGTGGTCCTTCGCCTTAGCTCTATTTATTTTAAGTAACAAATAAATAAGAAAAATTGACAAAATACAGTGGATTTGCTCATGATAAAAGTTAAAATTAGCGACCAGAAAATACGGCTGAATACGTCTCGGCGATGAAAGTATACAGTGCGTACCAAAACTCATGTGCCAAACCTCTGGAGCAAATATTTTATAGGCCAAAATAAAACTTTTTTCCTCTATAAAAATGAGACCGAAAATGCCCCTAATTTGAGCCACAGCCCCCCAAAATTTTAAAGTTATGGTTTTTTGGCATAGCGACGTACCACAATAATTATGAACCGAAAGTCATGGAAATTGTTGCTCCGAGATAATTATACGTGTTGAATCCATCAGTTACCTCCAGAAATTCATAAATTAAGTCTGACTTCTTTTTAGGCAATCTTGTACCTTTAACGGCACAAATTTTATGTTACGGATTAAAAATTTGAAAAATGATTACCAAATTCAGATGGGAAAATTTCTTAGAAAGATATTTGGTCTCTAGAATTCTTTCGATACGACGCGTTTTAAGCGAGATCATTGCTGCACAATGTGGAAAAGTCAGCGCTTTTACCATATGCTGAGCGGCAGTAAGTATGCAACGTGCCACACAGCGCTGCGCGCTGTTTTTGTGAGCCACCCGCCATGCTATAGTAAAATTGCGCTGACTTTTCCAAATTACGAATTGATTACCTCGCTTAAAACGCATCATCGTTTCGAAAAAAAAATGCTAGTGACCAAAAATCTATCTAAAAGTTTTTCCCATCTCATTTTCAAATTATAACTTCGTAGAGAGGAAATACATACAATAATTGAGGAGGTAGCTGGAAAAACGGCCTTAGTAGCAAATTCGCGTTCTGAGAAAACGGCTGTTAAAGTTTTAATTTTAGTGCCAATCTAACATAGATGAAGAATCAGGCTTGGGTTGGATCAAAAACGTTGATCCATACCCTCAAGTTGAAATTGGTACAATTGAAATATGCTTTGGCTGTATAGGAAAGAAGAAAATGGAGAAATACGAAAGGTCTACTAAGGTCGTTCTTTCATAGAACTACCTGTTGCACAGAGACAAGTCCTCATCAAACGCTGAGTACTAAGGCCGTTTTTCCAGAGAACGACTTTCTGTATGGAACATATGTACTATATGATAGATGTAAAAAAAAAAAACCAAAAATCTGCAAAAAAAGAGGCAATTTTATTAGAAAATAAAGAATATAAAATTATTCGTCCTGTATTCACTCTCGCTTTCACTGTTGCCCGAGTCCTCTTCACCATCTTCAATTTTCCCTTATGGTCATATAGTCGCCAGCAGAATGGCAACCTTTACTCATATAAACTCCATATCTCACTCAATTTTGACGTACGGTCATGAAATTTTGTGATATTATTGAGCCTATGTTCTCTCAGAAAAGTCGTTCTCCGGAAAAACGACCTTACGGATAAGGTCGTTTTTCCAACTAGCTCCTCATTCTGCTTGACCCTTTGGTATTATACGAAGCCCAAACTTATTTATTCACTTTCATCCGTTCCACACAGTTTCAGTCCACTAAATTGGCCATCAAACAACCCTCAATTAGAAACTTTTGTTCACAAGCGAACGCCTTCAACTCATCAAGGTAGGCAAATATAGGGAATTAATCGTGGTGAAAGAATATGTATCTTGTCATTTTGTCTCGGATAAGCGATCAAAGGTTTGCTCAATATTTTTTACTAACAAGAGTTAAAAATACCGCATAGAACTAACGGTAGATATTGCGTTCTATTTGACGTACGTTTGTAGTTAAATTTCTAAGCTGTAAATCGTAAAAGGAGCCATCGATTGAACTATCGGAAGAATGGTCGATAAAACATTAGGTATGCCGTTTCCAAGAAATCCTAATTTGGCTAGAAGGCTAATTTCTTCAGATACCCACACCTCACGTTTTATGAGCTTTTTGGCGGGATTTTACAGGGATTCTATTTACTTGAGAGTTGTCCTTGAGGCCAAAAAGTAACTGCTTATTTTGAACGAGACAACTTTTCTCATGAGGATAAACTCCTTTCATATTTTACTAAATCAATTAATTTTGGTAAATTTTTCCCCCTATTTTACCATTTTTGGTGAGTAGTGTTTCTGATAGGTTACATTGAACAGTGTGTTTTGTCCGTGCCAGTGACGAAATGCCAACGTTTATTTTTTTTTTCTCTTTAAGCCCCAGTCCCCCCTTTTTTGACCTACGCGGCCGCCCAAAGCATTGTTATTTGGGGCCAGTTCCAGAAGTCAAAATGCGCCATCTACAGCAAAAATAATCAGTGCTAATAAGTATTTCCTATTATCTTTAGCTTTCTCTGTGAAATTTTTAGGTAGCATGAATTCCGAGACCGTGCCGTTGAAATAATACAATTTTTTCTTTTACGCGTGAAACTCAAGTTTCGAGACTGACCCATTTCATCCGTATACTGGTTGAGTATTACTTATTTTACGTTAACATGTTTTATGTGTCGGTCGGAGTTGCTGCAGAGCTGAAGTTCGATCCGGAACGCAGGGAAAGCGGCAGAGGGAGGAAGGAGCGGGGCGATGAGTCGGGAGGGGGAGGGGGAGGGGGTGTTGGAGGAGGGGTGGAAACGAAGCTATCAAAGAGCTAAAATTCAGTCGCGGAGGTAATATCAAAAAATACCCCCCCGACGAACTATTTTTTTCACTGTGAAGAGCCGACACTCCGAGACTGCCGCGCCGTGCCCGCGCCGCGCTCAACACAAGTCGGGCGCGGAGTGCCGCGGAGTAACATCGCGCGAGAGAAAAAGCGCGGAGACTGAAAAGTTACCGGGTGGGAGAAGGTGGGGGTGGTGAAGGAGTCGGGGGAGGGGGGCTAGAGCAATGGAGGGGGTGGTGGGGTGGTGGGGTGGGGGGGGGGGTAGAGGCGAACCTTGAAAGGCGATTACAGAATCCATGCGCATAACACCTAGGCAACAAAAAATCGAACCCGGTGCTGTCCCACTTCCCGCTAAATAAAAAGAAAACTAACCCCCCCCCCCCGACTCCCACAACTCCATCCCCTTTTCCGAACCCAGCCGCCCCCCTGACCCCACCCTACGCTGCGTTCACCCACCCCCTCGCTGTTCCCCTCGCGTGCCCCCCGAGTTTTCTTCTCCCCCGAATAACAGGGGGGGAGGTTGGAGAATGGAGGGGCGGGTGGGGTGGTGGAGGACAAGACATCGGTTTGATAACTTCAACTTCGTTCGCTATCCTTTCTATTTTTATTTTTATGGAATTATCGCCCCGAGTCTGCTTCCAGTGCTACGGCTGCATTTTCTCCTTCGATTTTCTCTCTCCTCGCCTCTCTTTCCCTCCTCTCTCTCTCTCTCTCTCTCTCTCTCTCTCTCTCTCTCTCTCTCTCTCTCTCTCTCTCTCTCTCTCTCTCTCTTCACTACTCTTTCCGTCTCTTCTTTCCCACTTTTTCTCATTCTTTCTCTCTTTCCCTCTCTATCTATCTATCTCTTCTCCAACTCTCTCTTGACGTTTTTCAATCTCTCCGCCGCCGATCCATTCGCTCTCTTTTTTTTTCTTTTTTTTTCGAGGTGAGTCCCCCCCCCTCCCCTCGTCGCACCCCCTATCCCCAACTTTTGATGTTGCGCCGTGCCGACGTCGTTCGCCCGGACCTTTGAGGTCGATTCGTACCAAGAGGGCGTTAACTTTGACGTCGGGAATCGATGATGTTACGTCATCGAGGAAGGTACCTAGGTTGGTAGGTAGCTGGTAGGTGTCAGAACAGCCCCGTTTTGTGTACGTATATTAAATGACATTTTTTTGTTTTTGTTTGTTTTGTTTTTTTTTTTTCATTCACCGATGAGTTATCGTATTGAACATAAGATAACGCGATTCAATTCAATATACGGTAAAAATTGCACGTTGATACTTTGATCTGTATTATTTCTCAACTGTTGAAGTCACCTGCGTCATTGCGGGTTTCAGTTGCGCTTCTTGCAATTAGGCAACATCGGATTATTTCCATTTAACCGTGAATAAAATAATCGATCTATTAGAGATTCGCTGAATTCCTGAGAAATCGATACTTTTGCATTGGTTTGAATAACGAAAAACGTGGTTGCCAAATACCACTGCTATAGATTTCAGAGCTGCCGTACGTTCGGTGTGTAATTAATGACATTTTTCAAATCACCGATGATTCCACCGGTTGAGAAAAGATTACACGTTTCGATTCAGCACATGTATATTATGACTGTATGTATATTGCTCAAAAATACTCGGATTTGTAGTCTTCTCTCAATTGGTATGGCGTCGTCAATAACTTCAAAAACCTGCGGATATTTTAATAAGTTAACGGCAGTTAAAATATTTCGCGAATTTTCAATTTTCATTCTTTCAGATCAAAATTAAAGTTACCTGCGACTTTGACCTTCTGATTTTAAAGTGTTCCCATGTAATTGAAAATCCAATGCTCAGATTCATTTTATTATCATTCAATATGAGAAATATATAACGTTCAAAGAAAATTCCAAGGATTATCTGTCTGGGTGCGCATACACTTCTAGACGACCTATCCTCCTTGTATTATTATCATCTGAACAAATACATCTGAAACCCATTCACTGCTTACATTTATTCAAATACATTCGAACAGTATAGATTATAGAAAGAGTAGTATTATTACGTGATTCCGTTCTTTTATAATCCGTATTGCGTTCAAATGGGTGTATACAGCAGCAGAGCTGCCTTTTTGTGTATAATTAAAGGCATTTTTCAATTCACCGATGATTCCACCGGTTGAAAAAGATTACACAGTTCAGTTCAGTGTATGACTATACTGAATGAAAATACTCGCAACTGCAATCTTTTCTCAACCAGTGGAGTCTTCGATGACTTTAAAAAACTTTCGGATATTTTAATCATTCAACGGCGATTGCACCAATTGAGAAAAAATCACACATGCGATCATTTTCGAGCAGTATACTGTACAGTCATATATACACTGAACTGAACTGTGTAATCTTTTCTCAAACGGTGGAATCATCGGCGAATAGAAAAATGCCATTATAATTGTACGCAAAAAGGTAGATGTGGTATAGAGAGACAAGATCCTGGATCCGCCTGTGACCTTGAAACAGGGCACATTGACGCCTAACTGATAGGATCTGATTTCCGAAAGTCAAAGATTTCCTTCCTTCCATCAAAAATTTAATCTGCAAATGCGAAACATTTTTTTTTTCTTTTTTTATAAACAAAAAATAAATAAACAAAGCTCAAGAGAAACAGATCCTCTGGCACGTGAATCGGGGATGCGGACATCAAAAGAGAAAGATCCGACTTCCAGAGGGGAAACAAAAGGCGGGAGAAGGGGAAGAAAAATGAAAAAATGAAAGAGGAAAAAATAAAGAAAAAAATTGACAACACTATTAATTTTTCACCCCGTCTAATTAGTTCGATTGTTTCGAGAGGGCAGCACTGCAACTGAGAAGGATAAGACACGGAACGAAATGAAAAATAAAACAAACACATGCTCTCTCACTCACACTCACACTCACGCGGAAAAACAAACGCTCACACTCAAAAGTTGGGGAAAAAGAGGAGAGAAAGAAGCTATTGAGACAATAGCCTAAAGTGAACTCTCATTAAACACAATGGCACTTGAGTTCAGAAATGAAACAGGACACAAAATACTTGTCATACACTGGATGCGCAGCATTGTTGCCGCGATGTCATCGCTGATGGAAAAAGTTAAATGAAATATCGGACTTTCCCGAGCTTCATATTTTCTTTTATTTTTTTTTTTTTTTTAATTTTTTTTTTTTTTTTATGTATAAATATATTTTTTTATAGAATTTGCAAATGGCTCTAACTCAATACAGGTTAATGTTCGGAATAAGCTAAATAGCCAGTTCATATTTAATTATTACCACAGGATTTATTCTTTAAAATAAGAACCAAAGGCGAGAAAATAATAAATAAACTCTTCGTTTTTTATTTTAAAAATCCTGAGATAGTAATTAAATATGAGCTGGCTATTTTAGCTCATTCCCAACATTAAACTGTATTTTTTTTATATTTATCTATTTATACATAATTTTTTTTTTTTTTTTTTTTTTTTTTTTTTTTTTTTGTCCTATCCCTGAGCAATAACCCTGACACCCGACTATATACTGCTCATTTGAAATTAAAATAAATACTTATCCCTTTTTTCATTTATATTCAAAAATATCCTCTATGTACTATCGACGAATGAAAGATTGTCGCGAGATTTTCACGAGCTAAGTTTCGCCTTCAAGGTTCTGGTTCGACCACTCTTCGTACTCCTCACACCTTGCAGGTGAGATGCTAGTGCGGGTGGGGCGGGAAAGCCAGTGCAGATCAGTCCCGCACTCACACTAATAACTTTAAATGTGTGAAAATCTCGCGACAATCTTTAATTCGTCGATAGTACCTCAAATGGATTCGACTCTTATACTCTCCTCAATCCTTACGTGTTTGTGTGAGAGCTTGTCCCAGAAATGATTGGACTTGAGATTTCTGAGGCTTTCATGGAAACATCAGCTTCAAACCACGCAACCTGATTGGTCAGGAGCAGTAAGCAGGAGTCGTTTGCATTCATGCTGAACAGTTGTCAAGTCCAATCATTCTTGGGACAGTCTGTGCATGTTAACTGGTTTGGAATCAAAAATCAGTGTTTTCAATTATGAGAACTGGTCAGTACCAGAACAGGAGTTATATATGTATGTCCTGCCGGGAAAACCACGCCGTCACGTCGTGACATTGTCAAAATCAGCGTCTCTGTGCGAAGGCACAATATTTTGACTCCGCAAGTAAGTAAGTTTTCAAACTCGTGGTTAACTCTACCGAAATACTAACCGTAGTAACCATGACTTCATCCAGTTAATTCGAAAAGGCGGATCTAGGATTTGTTCTTCCTCTCTGTTTCTTCTCAATTAAACTCATGAGTTAGAAACAGATTTCGGCGTGGGTTGAAGTCATTCGATCATGGTCCTTCTTCTGGTGTCTTTTTCTGGCACATGTTTCCCAATGGCCAGAGAGGAGGCCAAATTTCTGGATCCTCGTATGTTTCAGTGGCGGCGTGTGAATCTGGCAACGTTGCGTTTCGTGCATTTAAACCCATGTAACAATATAGATTCACATTAGTGCACTATGCACTCCAAAATATTTTGATCATTTGAATGATCTAAATAAAACGTTGCCAAATTGGATGCATCGCCGCTCCTATGTTGTTCAAAGAGGCTTGCCATGTTGCTATTTTCATTCTATATGCAAAATATTGTGAAAAAGAATCGATCTTTTGGGGCTGGAACGGGGGGTGTTCAATAAAACCCTATACTGTTGCAAGAGGGTCATATCTTTAACCCTTTTAGTTCCAAGTTAATCAGTCAACGCACCTCGTCGTCCAATCAAATCAAGCTAGTAGATTAATATTCATACTCCGCGGTACTCGCTTTTGCCTACATTATGAATTGAAGGCGCTACCCGAAGCATTCTTTTAAAAAGTCTACTATTCGACGCTCTTCCACTTTCAGGAAAATGCATTGAAATCGTCCGGGCCCGATTATAGTAAAATAACATGTAAGGGGTTGGTACCCAAAGGCTTAATGTGATACACCTTATACTGGACAGAGCACAGAAGGACGGTCAGATGGAGGTCAATTTTGTGAAAGTATCCCGTTTATTTCGCTTCACTCAGCAGAGATTTTCAGATCTTGCTAATTTCGATAGCCATTAAGTTATCTTGATTGAAGCCATTTTTTTAGCTTTAAAGTAAATTCTTTGTCCGTTTCTTCTTCTCCTTCTCCTTCTCCTCTTCTTCTCCTTTTTCATTTTATGATTCAATTTATTCAATGGCGAAGTCCTGAAAGACGTCGAGTTTGTTCGCCTGGCTTAGCAACGCTTCTATAGTAATAGCCAAGACGGTGACGCAGACAGACACGACAAAAACACTTGACGACAAACATAGCCGTATCCAGGAATTTTTTGTCTCTCTAGCTCTCTCTCTCTGTCTTTCTTTGTCCTTTAGAACGCATATGAGTTAGAAAAGGAAAAGGATAGAGGCAGTCACGTGATTTCAGCCCATGTGTCTGTCCTTTTCTAACGCATGCTGTCAAATGGGCAAAGAGGGAGAAAGATAAGTTCCTAGCTAAGGGCTATGACGAGAAGCTCCTCGTGATCCTCACCTCATCCCGTCTCCTGCGACTTTGAGCGACGGTATCTACGGGCACGTAAGCTTGGCGGGTTGCCTACCCGCATGAGATGAAATCCGGCAACCAAGAGGCGGCTTCTCTCCCCCCCCCCTCTCCTCGCCACTCCTCTGTCTCTCGAACATTCAATTGTCATCTCTCGCCTGTCTGATCCTTTTTCGTATGTTTCTTTTTCTCCCGCTCATTTTCATTGTTGTTGCTGCTGTTGGTTTTTTTTTTTTTTTTCCTTCCTCACACTTATCATTAGTTGGAGATGTTTTCCTTACTTATAGATAATACTCTCTGTGTGTGTGCTGTTTGCTCTCACTCAATCTCTCTCTCTCTTTCTCTCTCTCTCTCGCTCACTCTTACTACCCCCTCTTTCTCTCTCTGTCTCACTCTCTGACTCTCCGAGCCCTGACTACGTCTCTCTAGCCTGAGTCTAGATTTCCACGAGAGTGCTTCAAGCGAGTGAAAAAGTAAAGGAGATGACTTCTATTGGGATAACAATGGCCCCGTAAGTGTGGGTGTGCTCGTTAGATTAACGGGGATGTTGGATGCTGGGTGGTGTGGGTGGTGGTGTAGATGTCGGGCAAGCAGGTGTATGACGAGGGGGCTGGAGGGGTGTGTTTTCTCTTGTGCTCCCTGTTACTTTGAGTGATAGTGAACTTCGGGCACGTATGCGAAGCGGGTTGCATACCCGCATGGTTAACAACTAATGCCCGCTATCGTATCCCCCCTCCCACCCTTCTGCCCTTTCCCCACTCGGTAGTCTGCAGTATTTTCGAAGCCTGTCGGGTCCGAACTTTGAGGAGGTGTGTCCCCTCCCCCCCCTTCCCCGGTTCTGAGAACAGCGAACATCTAACGTGCATTTTGGAGGTGGGGGCAAGGCTTGCAAAGATTCCCTGAGAATGAAGGAGCGTGATTCATCGGGGCGTTTTCTCTCTCTCCTTAATTAAAAATACCATTTCAGAAAATGTAAGTTCGTAATTGTGAAGAAACAACTCAACTAATCGGGAGGACGTTTAGGTATACTCCATTCAAACAGCATCATTTTCATGAAAGTATTGATATTTTTTTCAAAATAGTCAATTCAGAGGAGATAATATTCTCTGATATGTATAATATGAGGTAAGTTACTTAAATAGTTCCTTAAAAATGACTAAACAGGGCCATGACGCTTCTGATTCAATGCTAATACAACATGTTTTCAAGAACCTGAATCTTTGCCTCTTTTTTTTTTTTTTTTTTTTTTTTTTTTTTTTTTTTTTGCGAAATTGTCCCTAGAAGCAGGAAACCAGAAGTTCAGTCACATGAGCGTAGCTCAATGAGGCCAGAGTGGGGTCTGTCCCCCAGTGACGGCTCGTGCTATTTCGCAATAATGTCTTCGCTCCACCTCCATTTGTATCTTTGTTTAACAATCGACTGTTACTGCTTCACTTTCGAATCGATTGTTTACATACAAACAAATGGAGGCATAACATTGTTGCCAATTGCACGAGCCGCCCCCCTGCTGGCACTCCACTATCCACCCCAAAAAGCTGATGTTAAAAAAAAAAAAAAAAAAATGCAGCAATAATTAATTTAAAAAAAAAGAATAATAATAAATGTAAAACGAATAACGAAATGAAAAACATCACTTTTTCCTATTCTACGGTCTATTATTAATTGAATATTCGAGAAAAAAAATAAAATTGTATGATTGGTTTTTTCCAAAGATCGTTTTTTTTTTCGTTCTTTCTGTTTTTGTTACGGCAAGGAAAATAGAGTTAATATAGTTACGTTTGGCGCTGTGGATATAGTCTGAAAATCACGTCTAAGAGCGGCTAAATATGCAACATTTTCCAGGCGGCCTCTCCCCCCTCCCCATCCACCCCTCAATCTGAGGGGTATTCCTGCCAGAGCGCCCAGTAAGGGTTCCAAACTTAGCCCCTTCCAGAAAAATTGTCTAAATACGCCCATGTGTTTTGATGCATAAGAGTCGGATTCCAATGTATATACTGTATCTATTCCAGCATTGCCGTTTAAAAATCACCTCAGTCCATGCTTGGTAAATAATGGGGGTGGGGACGAGGGTTATAAATCTAAAATAAATAAAAATAAATAAATATAAAAATAATAAATAATAATAAATAAAAATAAATAAATAAATAAATAAATAAATAAATAAATAAATAAAAATAAATAAATAAATAAATAAATAAATAAAAAGCTTCATTTTTGGAAGAAACCACTCCTCTGTAAGTCTAATGGAGACAGCAAAAATGAATTCTTTTCTATACCTATACGTATATGTATAGGTTTGTACGGAGATCAAACATCGATACATCACGATTAGAGGGCCACCAAGTGAAAAGATCTGGCAGATGTGTAGCTGACACGAAGTTGGAGAAATTCATGGGGCAAATCCCTCGGAACATTTTTCAATTTCGATCTGTACGTACGCTTTCGTGAGAAATACAAAAAACCTAAGTCTTGGAGTCAATCTGAAAATCTTGAATACAAACATCCTATTTAGACGGGAAATAATACTCACGTTTGTTTGATTGAGAGAATTCTAGAGAAAACTGCGAATCGAGGCAGGAACAAAAACAAAGAAAAATAAAGAACTCGAGAAGATGGGGGGGGGGGGGCTGGAGAAAAATAAATAAACGTAAAAAAATAACTAGTTCCCACGCGATTAAGCTATGATACGGCGCGCCATTCGTCAGTGGCGGGAGTATTAGACTTCGATCCCAATCACTATTGCTAGATTTCCTCTCGCGATGGTTTAGTTGGGCGGTTACAGTAAGAAAATAGACTGAATTTAAGGTAGTTTCGGCGACGTTGGATGATATTTACACGCATTTAAGCTAAATTCGAAGCCATCATTGCACGTCGGTCTTGAAAAATGAGATTCCGACCGATTGGCGCCACTTGTTAGCTATTTGCCACTCGCCTGACCGAAGATCAGTAGACACGAATCATCTATTTTATGGCAAATAATCTAAAAGAAAAAGTAAAAAAAAAAAAAAAAAAAATATGGGAAATGTCCACAGCTAATTTCACGCTCGATTCACACGTATAGTGATTAATTTCACTTGATTGGTCGGATCAAACGGTCCGGTCCTTTGCGAACTTTTACTGCAGCGAATTAAAGCATTGTTCTGAAAAAAATAAGCCCTGAGTGGGGCTCTTGCAAACTTTTGCTACAGGGGATTGAAGAGTTGATTCTTGCATAAAAACCTGTAAAAATGACGATGAGTACAAAAAAAAAAATCACGAAATTCAGTCTCAGAATCGGGCTTAATGGCGGAGAGACCCATAGGTATCATGGGTGTGATACCTGCGTTGAATCGCCATTACGATCTCGCCGTTATAGCAGTTTGTGAGTTTATGAAGTTTAGACTTATTTAGTGTGATTTTCGCTGGTTTTCACATCAGATTGGACTATTCAAATTTGCTCACAGCAAAAGTTTGCAAGAGCCCCATTCTAGTGATATTACCAGAAGCGCAACGATATTTGAAAAACAGAGAGTCTAGAACTTTTACCAGAATATGGGGCTCTTGCAAACTTTTGCTATAGGGGATTGAAGAGTTGATTCTTGCTTAAAACCCTGTAAAAATGACGATTAGTACACTAAAAAATCACGAAATTCACTCTCAGAATCGGGCTTAATGGCGGAGAGACGCAGGTATCATGGGAGATTCCTATCTAAATTGAGACAAAGGAAAAGAGAAACAACCAAAGAAAAGACAACAAAGAAAGTGACATAATAGACAGGAATTTCCCATGATATACCTGCGTCGAACCGCCATTACCATCTTGCCGTTATATAGCAGTTATGTGAGTTTATTACTGAATTTTAGACTTTCTTAGTGTGATTTTCGTGATTTTTGCTGGTCATTACATAAGATTGGGCTATTTATTTGCTTATAGCAAAAGTTTGCAAGAGCCCCATTCTGGATTACAATCAGAACATGATCACAGTACTATAATTTCCTCGTCATTTTCAAGAACTTTAATGGTACAAACACTAGAATTCGGCCAACAGTATGCCAACCATCTCGTATACACCTGTTCAAGTATCGCTGGGCTTCTGGTAATTTTTTTTTTTTTTTTTTTTTTTTTTTTTTTTTTTCAGAGTGCGGAAGTAAAGGTAAATTTGAAGCAGAATAGTATATTTTTTTCCATGAATAGAGCATTTAGAGGTGCGATGGAATCACAAAGTGTCGCATATATTGTATGATTTTCTAAAAGGACAGAATAAATTAATGTCGGTAGTTGTATGTGCACGGAGTCGTTATTTATGCATCATTTTACATTGGAAGTACTGCTCAAATATGCTATATAGCAAAAGCGCGCAGCAGAACACGCGAAAAAAAGACTGATAGAATTGACCAACTGCATTAGCTGATTTAGGATTCTGCTATCAAGTGTGGTAAATGCGACGAATCTTGTGGTAAATTATGATAACCTGTTGGCACATCTCACCACAAGGTAAAGTTGCATTTACCATCATGGTTAAACTGACCATACTTGATAGCAACTCCAAAATCAGCTATTTATGCAGATGGTAAATTCTACCAGTTTTTTTTTTTTTTTCCGTGAACTATTTCTGATCTGGAGCAAGTCCTTGAAACTCTTTAACAATGAAATTAAAGCGCTTTTAACGTGTCGGTTTTGGCCACCAAATCATCCATTATTGCCCTCTGTGTGACCATCAGTTAGCTTCATCCTCTTATACCATTTCCAAATCGAGGAAAACACTTTTCGCGGCAATCAGCCTCGATCTCGAGAACGGGTCGCTACGAAATTACAATCGCAAAGACGTAGCAACAGCAAAGAGTTGATGATCAGCGAAATTTTTGAAATAACGTCGAGTAAGTAGGATTTAATTAATTACATGTACATGTATTTATTAACGAATGGAAATGAATGATTTTGAAAAGCTTAGCATACTAATTAATCTGAAAAATCAATTGGACTTTCGGCATGCATAGATTCAACAATCTCTTTTGGTAACTATATGTAGGGGAGACGCGACGCCATGTTTTAAGTCTTCTCTCGAAGTGAGGTACTTTTAACGGGAGGCTTGTTTGCGTCCTATTTTTTAACCTTTAAATAAAAAAATTAACTTAATTTAACTGAAAGTAGTCTAGAATGAGTGGGCAAGTTTATGAAACTGGCTCTCATAACAGAGCCGGATTAACCTAGTGTCCTAAACTATATGTTTAGTGGTGCCCATGGGCAATCCGTGGGTTCAAAAGTGGGAGGGGGCAAGGGGGCTTTCAATTTTTTTTTTTTTTTTTTATAATTCGTAATTTTTCAACATACTTTCTCCGATAATGGGGTTTAATTAGAGTACACTCGATAGCATGAGATAAAAAATAAAATAAGATGGAAGAATAAAATAAAATGAGGAATAGTCAACGATGTGACACATTGCAAAGGCAAAAATTGCACGATGCATTTGCTGGTGGCTTTAGGTGTGGGAGGTTTCAAATTTCCTACCTTCACGGAGGTTCGGGCCACGATCTCAGAGCTCGTGTGGCGCTTATATTGTTTACTTGTTAATCTATAAGACATCCAAGAGGTATGCTAAGTATATCAATAGTACAAGTGATTGTTGCCATTGTCCCCCCCCTCCCAATACACTCTAAGATCAAATTTAACTATCCGTAAGCATATTTCCTCTATTGAAATCGGCTGATCGTAATTTTTTCTATTCAGAAGATGAAATTTTGCACTCAGAATATGATGCGGCGCGGCGCCTTTAAGATTGGAAAAAAAATATAGCAGAGGAAAAAATCAAGACAGGAGCTAAAGACCGTTCGCGGAGCCAGAAGTGTTTTACTTTCTCATCCCTTGTAATTTTTTGGACTAACAATGAACCTCTCCCTCTACTTTCTACAAAAACTTGTGTTATTTTAGAAAAATCTGAATGTAAGATAAATGAGAGAGAGAGAGAGAGAGAGAGAGAGAGAGAGAGAGAGAGAGAGAGAGAGAGAGAGAGAAGGAGAGAGAAAGGGGGGAAGAGAGAGGTAGAGAGAGATTGATTGATTGTTTCATTTCGCTCACAAAATGACAAAATTTAGAAACAAAAATAGACAACCACTGAAAAAATTATACAACTACTGAAATCGAAAAGGCTGGGTTTGGGCTCGCAGGCTCATTCTTCCTCTTGAAACTTGCTCCTTAACTAACTAAAATTAATTGAACTAAGATTGTAAAAAAAAAAAAACATATCAGTAGAAAATATTGCGAAAATAATAATGAAAAATATAAATATGAAAAATATGAAAAAATTAAAATTGATGAGAAACAAAAGAAGAAAGTGAGAGAGGAAAAGTAAAAGAAGGAGAGAGGAGGAGAGCGAGGGAGAAAGAAGACGTCCCGGATCCGTCTCTGTCTTGAGTCCAAGCCGTTTCAAAGCAAGTCGACTATAAACATAATCTGAAATGTTTCAAAAACGTTATTTTCGAAATTGGGTATATTTATGTTATCACAAAATCTCCCCCAAACGCTTCACTTTTGCATTCGCGTTCCTCACAATTCCTCCTCGACTGCACGGAAAAAAAACTACGGTTAAAATAACCATACGGATATCTGATTTTGGCACCTGCTAGATGTTATGGTAATGTTAACCAGAGGTATATTATGTTTTGACTAGGTACTAGGCGATGTTACCTGATTGCATGTCGAATTTACTCAAAGTATCAGTAAATGTACCATACTTCTGGTCAAGTTTACCATAACATCTAGCAGGTGCCAAAATCAGGTATCCGTATGGTTATTTTCACTAATATTTTTTTTCCGTGTGGTGTATACGAGTTGGCAACGAAGGCAAATAAATCTGCCAGACTCCAGATAAAATAGCAGGACCTTAAATACAAGTAATTTCACGCATACAAAAAAAGAGGTAGGCAAATTTTTTAATAAGCCTGCTGTATATTCCACCGTTTTTCTACCGTTCGTTCCACCCACCGGTAGAATGCAAATTTGTTTGCACAAGTGATTCACGTAGCAGAACCCTCGCCCCCACCCCCCCCCGGACTTTCACCCCCTCTACCATCCCCGACTAACTCTACGTCGACAAAATCAAATTCTGAAAACTCATTTCGATGAATTAAGGTCATCAGAGGACGTTAGAAAGATGGGAATGTTAGAGAGAGAGAGAGAGAGAAAGAGAGAGAGAGAGAGAGAGAGAGAGAGAGAGAGGAGAGAGAGAGAGAGAATAATCGGGGGGTGGGGGGGGTGGAGAAAGAGAAAAAATTCTCCGAGTTAAAATTCTAAAATAATTAACGGCTTTAATTGCGAAGTTCAACAGTTTCGACCCCGTTCATCTCGAGAGGTGAGGTGCAGGTAAGTTAATTCCGTTTCCTTTCCTCCCCTCCCCCCCGGCGCCTCCCGCTATTTCTATCCTCCGTCTGATAATCAAATTTGAGACCTCGGCTTACCTGCATAAAAACTTGTGCTCACCTACGGTGGCATTTAATTGAAAAATCTCGTTAACGAACGCGTTAACGTCTAATTCGCTCGTCAGTGGCGGTCCGTGCACCTTGGCAACCACGTGTTTTTGCCATTTGAACCTATACAAAAGTATCGACTTCTTATGGATTCAATTAGTCTCCAGAAAATCGATTGTTTTCGTAGGTTTAAATGGAGAGAATCTGAGCCGCCTTAGCTATGAATGCTTCAGTCCATCAAAGTGACAGGGGTCTGGAATAGACTGTTTTAGTAGAGCGATATATCGTATCGATTGCCGTCCGAGGGCCTCTGGTTCCAAACAAACTCTGGTTCAATGTAATTTCCCCATAAGCGAACTTTTGAACGGAAATTTAGGGTAATAAATCAAACAATTAATGCGACCTTTTGCGATTATGAATTCTAGTCCTCGAAAATGCTTGAGTATGCCTGGTTCCTTGACTAAAACTGCCGAAATCAAAATATAATACAGATTAAATGTTGCATTTGTAGGTTAGAATCGCCCGAGATCCCGCCAAATTCCACAACAACAACAATAACATTTTGGGGGATTCCAACCCCAAACGAATCGTTTAATCTGTAATATCTTGTTGATTCCGGCAGTTTTACGGGTGGAACCAGGCAATATTAAGCATTTTCGAGGATGTAGAATTCATAATCGGAAAAAGGTCGCATTAATTGTTTAATTTAATACCCTAAATTTTCCCTTCAAAAGTTCGCTTATGGGGAAATTACATTGAACCAAAGTTTTTTTGGGAACCCGAGGCCCTCGGACGGCAATCGATACGATATATCGCTCTACTAAAACAGTCTATGACCCGGTGAGTTGCATCGATGGATGATGGTACTATAAAGCTCTGAGTTATTGTTTATCTATATACACTGGAGATAGTGATATCTATAATCTTTTCTCCGCGCGCTGCTACGGTGATTCCGATGAAAACTCTGGAGAGTTCCATGAGTCTCGAGTTTTCTTCCGAAAAAAAAAAAAAGTCTGACTAATGATTAATTATGTCTGATCATTCAGGAGGAATCAATTTTATTAGTCGTACATTAATTAATTTTACCACTGCTTTAACTCATACTCATACAGCCAAGGACCTTTAAAACGCGCTTTTTTAGTTTGGATGCTAAATCATGGATTGAACGATTAATTTAAATGAGCAGAAAGGGAAAGAGAGGGAGAGAGAATTCGTATGTTACAAATTAAATTTGATTTTTCCCCCGGTAATTACGTCATTATTTCTGCATCAAATTGGCCTGTTTTTAGCTTAAAAAACCAAGCAAAAATTTACGCACGTTTTATGATTATCTGTTTTTTCGTCTCTCATTCGTCTCTGTTCAGAGACAACAGCCGAAAACCGTCAAAAAACGGATATTTTCGGAGACAGCGACAAGTAACGCCATCTATCGGATTAAAATCTCGATCCGGAAGTTTGCCATAGAATCACACCTTAATTATTCATGGTTATTAAAAAAAAAATATTTTTGCCCATTACTGCTGTGAGCTGGCATGGATAAAGCGTTCAATACTGCGTTGCCCTTCCATAGAATTGAAGCTCTCCGATTTTTTAAGGCACTAGAAAGGCTAAAAGGAAGAGTTTCCAGGAGGTGAAAAGAGCAAATAAAGACTGAAAAAAAAGAAAAGAAAATGGAACAAACGAAATAAACGACGCAACAAACGAGGCTTTTTGCACGAACGCACAAAACGGCGTATCCTTTCTTCTACCGTTCCCCTCCATCAGCCACATCATTCGCTGCAGTGTTTTCCTTTTCATTTATGGATATTGACTCAGGCCACGCGGAGAAATGAAATCATTCGATTCACGAAGCTGTTAATGAAATAAGTTTTGTGCTGTTTTAGTGAAGGTGCAGTCTCGACACTCCCCCCAACCCCCTCCCCCTGACTCAACCTTTCCAAACTCCTCCTGAGAGAAAGCGTCCGCCCCCCGCTTCCTCAATTGTGTATATTTTTGCGAAAAGGGGTTAAAGGGAAGAGCGCCTTGCCGCCGATAGGATGCACAACGCAATACCGCGCGACCGCGGTTAGGATCAGTGGCGGGAGTAAGGGGATTGGAATGTGTTGCAATGCGGTGGTTGATGTTACCGGGTATAGGGGGATGATTTTCGACGCACAATAGGGGCGAGTGATCTTGAATTCCTAATAATTTTATTCTGCGGAAAATTTTATCCAACTTCCCCAAGTGCAAATTAAATTCCTCCCTACAGTGTATGAACCCATGAATGCTCATTTGATCGCTAATGACTCATTCGCTATGTTTCTTTTGGATCGAATTGCAGTTATTAATAAAAACAAATTTTACTCAAAAGCTTTTCAGCTCAGGTCATTTCGCCGGACTAGAAAATGTCACATTTTTTTCTCAATTTTCTCCATAAAATGTACGAACTCATGAATGTTCATTGTGTCTTTCATGAGTCTTTCGTTGTGTTTCCTTTATTGGGTCGAATTGCAGTTAATATAAACCAATTTTACTCAAAAACCAATTTAGGAAATTTTTAGCACGTGTCATTTTGCCGGACTAAAAAATTTTACGTTTTTTTTTCAATTTCTCCATAAAATGTAGAACTCATGAATGATCATTTGCTCGTTAATGACTCACTCGTTGTGTTTCCTTTGGATTGAATTGCAATTATTAAAACCATATTTTACTCCAAAACTTTTCAGCACGTGTCATTTTGCCGGACTATTTTTTTTTTCAATCTCTCCATAAAATGTATGAACTCATGAATGCCCATTGGGTCGTTCATGACTCACTTGTTGTGTTTTCTATGGATCGAATTGCAGTTTTAAAAATAATTTTACTCAAAAACCAATTTAGAGAATTAGCACGTGTAATTTTGCCTGACTAAAAAACCTCACATTTTATTTTTTAAACTATGAAATGGTGTTTCCTTTTTTATGAAAACACCTAAAAATTTCAAAACATGCTGGACATCCATGGTTTATATCTAGTCGTCCCAAAAGAAGTTAACACTCGGAGTTTCACCAAAATCAAGTCAGGAATTTCAACTATGGAACTGTTGAAAACTTTTGCTTCGATAGTGATTTAACGGTCAATTCATGTCTTAAAAACTGCACTAAATAACGGTATAATCAGTGGCGGATCCAGACAACTTCTCTGTTGGGGGAGGAGAGGTCACTCTTTTGAAGTGTCGCGTCGCGTCGTTGGAAGCAAATTTGGGCTATATTTTGTTGAAAAAAGGCAATAATTGAGGCTTCTTGGATGCCCCTTGGATCCACCTCTGAAGTTGTGTCCCTAAAAAATTGGAAAATCCACTAATAAACTTATAAAATGTTTGCATGTGCGCAATACTACTTCAATTCAAACTTCATCCAATCATACGGTTGTAAATACTTCTTTTTTAGAACCCGTAAAAGCGTAAATAGCGTACTTGCAGTTTCTCCACTACTTAAGGCTGATGTTTAGCACGAATTAGTCCGTGATTGACTCTGGGATGGAAGTAAGTGCCAGCCGATAAGGTTGCAGTGTATCTCATGTCTGGTACCTGACCCGGTTGTGACACCTATTTTGCTGGGTGTCGACATTGTTTACGAAGCCTTAAATGATACTTTTATACCGTATCCGATACACCAGTGGCGTAGCGTGCAATTTGACTACGTTGCAGTTCGTCCATTCAAACCCATGATATAGATCGAAGTGTTGGGTGTTCGATGAACACCTTTGCATTCGATCTTTTCACTGGCGCAACCAGGATATCTTCCATCTCTCTCTTTTCCCATTTGAATGTATGAGTAGGAAAAGGTTCAGGAAGCTGGAGGGTTGTACCCCTTGTCCTTTTTCCCTTAAAAATGTCTAACCGTACGTCCTCTTAATTTGAGAAACAGATAAAATGAAGAAACTCTCGGTGCGCTACTGGATCTTTTACATGGGTTTAAATAGACAAAATCCAACATTGCCAAATTGCACGCTACGCCTCTGCGATTCACTAAATTCTTTTATGCAAGGAAAAAGTATCGGACCACTGCTTGATATGGTTTTGCATATCCTACGTCTCTTTTCCAAATCATTGCGACTGACTCTCGATCGATTTCAACCAGGTGTACGGCCAGGTGAGTAAGCACGAGAGGGAGGGAAGGAAAATAGACAAGATTTCCTTGTTCGCCTAGGTGGTGGAGTCGAGTCGGGCTTTTTAGCTTGCATCCTGCGAGAACGGCGCTTTTCGCTGCTAGCTTTTCTTTTGCTTTCTCCGACTGATGCACCCACTTTCTCATCCACCCCCCCCCCTCCCCCTTCCCCGCTTCCTCCCTCCTTCATGATCTTTCGGTTGCGTTTGCGTCTATACATGTTTTACTCTTTCATATCCTCTCCTCTCTCTCCCCCTCCCTCTCTCTCTCTCCATCTCTCTTCACTCTCTCTCTCTCTTCTCTCACCCCCTTCTCACTCTGTCTCTCTAAATCTTCTTGCAGCAGCTTTGTTTGCCGTAGTGTAAGTTTTACTCACATCAAGTTTCATCAAGTTTGCCTTAGAATCAGTGGCGGATCGTGGACCAACGAGTGAAGTTTTTTTTCCGATTTGAACTTTCAAAGTATCGATCATTTGGAGGCTTAAATGAGCCCTCTAATGAACGATTCTTTTTCATAGGTTGGAGACCTCAACACGTAGTAGTTAGTGCGTACAATCTTGTTCTGAAAACGTAAATTGCAATAATTCAAGAAACAAAAAGCAAATCAATTTGACCTCCAAGGAATTTCTGGTATACCATTACCTGTAAAAAGAGAAAGCAATAATACGAGAGGCATAACTATTTGTCAACCAAGGAATTTCTAGTATTATTACGTGGCAAAAAGATGTAGCAAAATTACCAGAAGCGTAACGATTTGTCAACCAAGAAATTTCTGGCCCTATTATTACCCGAGCTCTGGTATTTGTACCATGGCTCTTGAAAATTTAGTGGAAATTCTAGTTTACTAAGACCAGCGGGCCGATCATTTACTTCATCGTTAAATCGATCGTTATAACTGTCTACGAGTGATCCTATTGGTCGAGTATTGTAAAACTTGGCTGTTGCTATGGTAACCATCGTTAAGAGTCTCGTTTTATAAAGGATACTCATGAGTAACCTTTAAAAAACGGACACTATAACGATGGTTACCATAGCAACAGCCAAGTTTTACAATACTCGACCAATAGGATCACTCGTAGACAGTTATAACGATCGATTTAACGATGAAGTAAATGATCGGCCCGCAGAGTGTCTGATTGGAGCACAGCTGAGTTTTCTGATGAAAGAACTAGAGATTCGCCGTTTGACATAATTATCTTCGTGCAGTTGTGATTCCTGGTAACATTATTTTTAGAAATTAGGAATTATCGTATTTGAGGGACTTAAGAATCTTATAGAGATAGAACAATTTATTGAATTAGATTTTGATATTGACGTCATCACAATAATAACTTTCTGTTGTACTCGAACAAAGAAAAAGCAGAGAAATATTCATATTACAAGTAACAAAGCGTTCTCCGACTTTATTCCGATACTGAGAAATATTGGCCTCCCTGTCCCTACACCGCATCGCGACGCTTAAAACCGCACTTTAACCAGGAAACAAGGGTCAGGGAGGGTGGGGTGGGGGAGGAGTTAGGGGGTGTTAGGACGAGCACTTTTCAAGAGTGTTCATCAAATTCTCGCAACTACCCCGAGAAATGTAATAAAATTTAAATAATATATTAGCTTTTGCCCGGGCGTACTTAAAATGTCCAATAATACCCGAGATCAACCCCCCTGCCCCCTCCATCCGCCCTTGAACCCCTTCCTGGTGCGCTATGCGTCGAAATGACTCTCGCTTCAAAGTGGTGCAAACGTGAGCTATGAATGACGGCTTTGGGGGTGGGGGAGAGCGATTGTCGTGCCCCCCCCCCCCCCCCTTCGCAGCCGTGGTCCCCTCATCGCCTTTCTTTTCCTCCGTCCTCCTTTCAAATGGCGCGCGGTAAGAGGGGGGATTCATCAATTCTCTTTACAGTTTAATATCATTATATCTATGTATTTGAATATCTTTCACATTTTCCCATTTTCATTTTCTTCCTTATTTTCTTTGTCTCTCTCTCTCTCTCTCTCTCTCTCTCTCTCTCTCTCTCTCTCTCTCTCTCTCTCTCTCTCTCTCTCTCTCTCTCTCTCTCTCTCTCTCTTCTTTAGTATCACAGCGCTGCTCAACGCAATCCTCAAATTGATCCTTTGCAGTTCCTCATTACTTGATCTTTCTGCGTCCTCTCAGCGCACATCCCTCATTCCATTTTCTTTTTTTTTTTATTATTTTATCAACTTTTTAATTCTGTTTTATGAGCGAATTTCAGCACGTGTTTCTTAACTGCATATACCTCACCCCCTCCCCCAGAACGTCCGATCATCGCTCATTGAAGTGAATAACACAGGGTTTAAATTTTAGGTGGAGAGAGGAAGGAAATAAACTGTAGGAAATACCCCACGAACACTTTCTCACATCAATATTATTCTGGGGAGGGACCGGGGACCCCCTTTATTACTCTGGGGGAGACTCCCACACCCCCTTGTAATATCCTGGGGGAGACCCCCAAATCCTTCTTAAGAGGCTAATTTTATAGTAGGCTGGTTGCAGAATGTTTTTCATCAAAATTTAACAATCGTATTCAAGAATGCCCTCGTCAACAATTAAGTTCAAAGCATTTGATCCAAAAGGATATACTCACAGGACTCAAAACGCTCAAGTTACAGTCAAAAAACTTTCGTGCGTACCAGAGCAGACATAAAACACCCCGCCACGTGATGCAAAAAGGAGAGCGTTTAACACGTGTATTGTATGGTATATTGTGCGTTGGGCGTATTGCATATACCTAGTTCATGTATGTTCTGTCTTCACTGCTAGTGCATGTTTAGAGAGTGAGTATAAACTGAAGTTTTTAATGTTTCCTTGCATCGTTTCAACTGTCATTGTCTACCTCTAGAACTTCAAATTTTTCTGTTATTTCAGACCGCAAGCTGTTTTACCCTACAACGGCCTGGCCATCGTATTATGAAGACATAAAGCCACACTTGATCAAAAATCGTGAGTTATACCTTCTTTATTTGTTTAAAGCAATCTACATGAACTATCTGATTTCAATGGGCCTAACATGATGACGTTTCAAAATGTATTTTCATTAACGTCCAAATGCGTCTGTTGGAAAGTTTTTCTACATCTTTATGGAGGGTTGATTCCCCTGTAAAATCGCGTGAAAAACACATTGGAAGCATCGGAAAGTCTCAACAAACTAATAAATGCGTTCCTATAGTCGTCCATAAGTCTCCATGTAAAAATTCCGTGAACTAGAAAGGGATGAAAAAAAAAGATATGGCTAAAGAGAAAGGACCGTAAATATCATGGGTCAACGTAAAGAGGAAAAGCACAGATTGAAGGTGATCGGAGAGCAAACAGCAGAGATTGAAGGGGTGCCGAAAGGTAACAGCAGAGATAGAAGGGCGGCTAAAAGGTTCGATAATGTCGTCCGCAACTCAGCAAGCCCGTCTCATCGAAAAAGAGAAAAAAATAAAAAAGAATAATAATTTCCCAGAGATTGGTAATAAGAGCTTCCCGAAGTATATTTGCGCAAGGGAGCGAGATTGTCTGGTCAACACCCTGGGGTGCAATTTACTCCGTTGGTCACTAGAATATACGACAGCTTCCTCCTTTCCCCTCCAACCCCTTGACCCTTTTAGGCTTTTACCCTTGACCACTGCCACCCTGCGTAATCCACGTTAAGGGCACCAGCACCTTCTACGTGGAGTGCGGCTTAATGACTCGTAAAATATCTCAGACACCCCCTCCCCTTCCCTCCACCCATCCAACCATTAACCCTCACGTTTTATTATAATACTATTTTTACGACGGTATACTATTTCTTATATGAAATAATTCGATTTTTCCTCAAAAAGGGATGCATTTCTACTCTATAGGATTCTCGTTTTTTATTATTATTATTATTTTCACCCTCCTGTACGCCTTTTTTTTTTCTATACTCCTTCCTCAACCCCTTAAGAATTAAAACTGTAGGCCGTGAATCCTATAAATGCTAACTCATAATACAATAAAAACCACCCCCATTATCTTTTTTTCTCTCTCTTCCATCCCTTAAAAAGTAGTACTTTAAATGTTCCGGGCGGTAATGAATTGTTCCATACACGACGATAAAAATACTTTTGAAGGCCCGCATGCAAAAGTGAAAGCAGAAGAGGCGTCCGGGAAAAAAATTAATTGGATAGAGTCGATTATTAAAATTTTATTGGTCTTGGAACTTTGCTTGAGTCCCCGGTATTGCGGATAGATAGCTCTGTTAAGTTTTATCGAAGTATTATTTGTCTGTGAATATGGTTAGTGATTTTTTTATTGATGTCGAATTGATCCTTTCTTCCGCTTTATGAGCACCTGTTGAATTTGCTCTTCTCTTCCTGGTAAAAATGGTCCATACAGGACCATGACCAATTTCCCTTACTTAGTATGGATGCGTGTGGATCCATAAATCCATATGGATATGTATTATGCATGGGCGCCCGCAGAAAAATTTCCAAGGGGGGGCAGAATTTTTGAACCTCAACGGAAGGTCTAGGAGACCCCCCCCACCCGGGGGGGGGGGAGGAAAAACTTTTTTTTCTTTCATCCAAATGGTGTACCACTGTACAATTTTTAAGCCATGGTAGGTGTATCAAATAATAGTAATAATCTTGACGTGTTTGATATAATGGATAAAAAGGGACAGCAGGCAAAATTGATAACAAGGAAAATGTTTAATTCTCCTATTCCTTGCAAAAAATTAGTGAACATTACAAACAAAACAAATAATGAAGTTTGTTAACTAATACTCCTTTGAATAACATTGCATTTTCTTTTTCCTTTCATTTTTTACCGTGAAATTTTGACTTTTTTGAATTCCAGGGGGGGGGGCAAGTGCCCCCTCTTGCCCCCCGCTGCGGGCGTCCATGGTATTATGTATAGATCTAATGGATAAGTATGGATATTCTTGTATCGATCTGTATGGATATCAACACGTATATCCGCACATATCCACACGATATTTATACATACCTATGTGAACCTATATACATATCAACTATCCACACTGTTTGGGGAATTTATTATGGATCTGTATGGACCATTTTTACCGCAATGCGTTATAGTAGACAATGGGTATATTGCAAACGTTTTGCTTCAAGAAGAAAGAGGATTAATTATAAAAAAAAAAAAAAAAAAAAAAAAAAAAAAAAAAAACCTTGAAAATAACTCCGTTGGGATCCAAAAACAATCAAATTTTACTCACAAAATCAAATAATGCATTTCGAATTTGAAAATCAACTCGATCGTGTAGTGATAGGGCTGACGGTGACGGACCTTGATTATGAATAATCGTCATTTCGTCTCCAGGGTTACAGATGATTATTCTTTTTCTTTAAAATAACCGCACGTGACTGATTTTAATTCTGATTTTTACGTTTGGAATCAAACTTACCTGACGATTTTTACAAGTTTTGACGATCTGTGTAAACCCAATGAAATCGAATGCCACTCTAGGACATCGCGATACGCGAGCGCCGAATCGGATGTCCAAAAATAGCATTCGACGTTATCGGTTAAAATCGTAAAATCTGCATATATAAAATAAATGGACTTACAGGCCGCCGTATAAGAATCATCAGATAAGTCTGGTTTCAACCGTATCAGCGGCGTCGCGTCGCGGGCAATCTGGCATCGCTGTATTTTGTCCATTGAAAAGCATGAATAAGGTCGACCTATGGAGGTGCACAGTGAACTCCCTCGAATCGACATTTTTCGTGGATTTAAATGAGAAAATTGCAACGTTGCCAGATTGCAAGCGACGCCACTGGAACGTATAATCAGAATTATAATATCGTGGTAGCGTGGTTTTTTTTAAAAGAGAGGAATATACACACCGGCATCCTACGAGTGCCTAGATGGCAAAATGAAGGATGACTATGATTGTAGCTGTCACATTGTGAAATAGTGTTATGACATTACTAGCGTGCTGATGTTTGAACAGGGGGATTTTTCAAAGTTTCTGCGACTTTATGAATGAATTTTCGAGATTATTGATGTGTTTCTGTTCGGTAGGTATTGCTGTAGCAAAAGTGTGCGAAAGACCCGTTGAATAGGAAGCCAAATCACCTCAAATGTAATTTTCTTTTTTTATCGATTTTGCAACGTCGGTAAGTTAGTCAAATAGGTTCCAATGATTTTTCTGCTCACTCTAGTCAACACCCACTGAAGAAACGGCCTCAGCGCACCAATCAACGGCTTAGAGGTTAGGGGCACACCGTGGGCCCGCGTAGTTTCAATACCGGTAGGTTGGTTTGAATTGTTTACCGTTACGAATTGTCCAATTTTGATTTTCATCACGATATTTTGCAAAGTTTGTGGCTATTGGTGATAAATTGTTCGTGTTTCGGCTCGCTGTTATGAAATTGTAAGTTCGGATAGTATAATTCATCGAAGGTTCCGCGTATTTTTCGAGTATTTAAAGTCTTAAGTGAAACTTCTAAGTGATAGTGTTCTGCTGAACATTTCGAGTTCTCATGAGATCAGCCAAGTTTCGAGAGAGCGAATCTTGATTAATTCGGGATAAATTGAGGAGGGGCACTTAATTTTGTTATGTTTGTGGGCTCTTCATTGATCTCATGAGCACTCGAAATGACGAAACGATCAATATTGAACTTCAGTGCTTCGACTAAGGAAGTTCAATGTTGAGGAGTGTGCAAGTGCAGCAAGTGATTCTTGTGTTTCAGAGTGATCTTGGTCTTTCTATTTCTATGTAGTATAATTTGTAGCCATGGTTTTTAAATGCTGTGTGACTGGCTGCAACTCTAATTATCGCAACGGGCCAAGAGTGACGGTATTTAGGTTCCCACGCGACGAAAATTTGAAAGAAAAGTGGCTAAAGAACATCCCAAGGGAAAACTATATTGTCACCGACAGTTCTAGGGTGAGTTTTATACTACGTATATTTTGTCCTACTTCAGGCATTGTCTGCTCAGCAAATTTTTACTTTCATTTCTCTTATGTTACCTGTGCTCATTGGATGGAGTGTTAAAGCGCTATGGAGCGCAATTGGGTGCCTGCGGTTTACCTTCATTTTTCTGGTTTGGTTTGGAATTGTTTCCTTTGATTTTGCCTCACTGATCTGTTCCTTCAAGGTGTAAGGTCTAACAATGTTTGAGATTTTGCAGCGCATGAAGTACTAATTATATATATGAAGATGACAGTTCCTTGTTTATATCAAGGCAGAGAGCACCAAGTTCATCTTCAGGGTGTTAATTGGGTGCAGCTTATTCATTCTGAGGTGGAGGTTGAGCTCAACCAGTAATCTTTGGCAAATTTTCAGTTTTTATTCCTTTCACGTCAAAATGAGCGATTGTTATTTTTAAACACTCAAACATGAAAAGCCAAAGCTCTGAAATTTATTTTTATTAAAATCCATCGTGAGAAATAATGTTAGAAGTTTCCAATGATTGTCGGATGAGCTCCTCCTCAACTTACTTTTAATGAGCTCCACCAGCTGCCAGTAAACTCACAAAGTCAAAGACCTGTTATTTTCAAAGTTTTATGGAATGAGTTCATATTTATAATTTCATATGATAATAAGAAAGGTTTTCAGTTTTCTAAATTCTTTAAGCTCTGGTTGATCATGTCTAAATAACAAGCATGCTGATTTCTTCAGACCATTTTCATTGCCAGTGAGACTGAAATTAAGTGGTGATTAGGAAATAGCTTCAAGGTGCTTCAAGTCTTTGCCCCTATCACTCGTTCAGAGCGGTTTGCAGTCAGAGAGCGCTAATTGGTTGCCGTTCATTCAATGATTCAATCTGTTGCAAAGATTTTCTTCCGCGGCCAATCAGTATCCTCTCACTGCAAACTACTTTAGTACGTGTAACAGGTGCTGAAGTCATGTCAGGTCTGAAAAGTCAGCGTGCAGTGTCACTTTCTCTGTTTCATAAGAATTTCCAGCTTTACGTACCCGAAATTGCCTTTCCTTGCTCCTAATGCATGATCTGTTCTTTCCTTTCCCAAGGTGTGTGCCCTGCATTTTGCTCCTGATTTTATAAGAACCTCAACTATATTCAATTGTGAAAATGGTCAAGAAGTATCCGTTCCGTTGCAGAATCCTCTTTTAGTCAAAGATGCGTTTCCAACGATCTTTCCTAACTGCCCCAAGTATTTGTCTAAAGAGATTGAAAAAGTGCGCGAGAGTCCAGAGACCAAGAGGAAGAAGAGAGAAAATGAAACTTTATTTGAAGCAGTGGAGGAAAGTTTAAAGTCTTTGGACGAGTACGTTGATAAAAACTGTTTTCGTAATCTGGAAGAGTTAAAAGCAAAAATTTCTTCGTTTAAATATCTTGCTTTCTGGGACTTATTAATCAAAGAAAATAATGTTTCCTTCATTAACGTCCAATTCACTCCTCACCCTGTGATTGTTAGCTCTGTGGTTCTTGAAAAAGAGTTAAGGTTGTCGGTGTATGTGCATGGAACCAAAATTAACACCAAGGCAGATTCTCAATTCAAGGAGACCATTTACAATTTTAACGATTTAGAATCTACTCTCCTTAATGCTGAAAAGTTGATTAAAATTCCCCAATCAGAAATAAGCGCCTCTGAAACAATGAATTGCCTAAATTTTGTGTGTGACATCCTGAATGTTTTGACGCATGTTCCGGAAGATAAGAAAGATGCCATATCGTTCATCGCAGAGCAATTTAAACTCCTATGCATGAAAAGAAAACAATATACCTCATCTTCCATGATATTTGCCTGCCTGATCCATTCCTTGTCACCTGTTGCCTACAAATTTCTAAGGGATTCCGGATACTTGGTTCTTCCGCACCCAACTACTTTGCGAAAAGTCATGTCGACGTATGGTTTCAGTCCAGCAGCTGAGCAGGATAGCAACAACTTTCTTGCGTACATCAAAGAGAAATATCGAACAATCCAACCTGAAGAAAAGCATGTAAACTTGACGATGGATGAAATTCATTTAAAACCGATGCTTGATTACAAAGGAGGTAACATTGTTGGTGCTGCAAGTAATTCAGACACCTTAGCAACGGGTGCTTATACGTTCATGGTGGGAAGTTTACTATCAAGTTTTGAGGAAGTCGCTCACATTTTGCCAATCAATAATATAACAGGAGAGCAATTGCATGCTGTTTTGAAGCGAGTCCTTGTCGGGCTTGAAGAAATAGGGTTCAAAGTACTTTGCGTCTTAAGTGACAATCATTCTGTGAATAGGAAGGCAGTGGCAATATTTTCACCCTCTCGTTTGCTTACCTTCAAGTATCCACATCCCGCAGATCCTAATAGACAGCTGTTCTTTCTTTTTGACCCAGTCCATTTATTTAAAAACATCCGGAATAATTGGATTAATCAAAAAAATTCAGAAACCAGTATGGCTTACCCTCCGTGGGAACTCAACAGTCAGCAGCCCAATCAATTTTTTATCGCTTCATTCCAGGCCTTAGCTAAATTACATCAGCTTGAGCACAATCAACTTGTTAAATATGGATACAATTTATCCCTTAAAGCGATCAAACCGTCGCCATTTGAACGCCAGAGTGTCAAATTTGTTGTTCAAATTTTTAACGAAAATATTATTGAAGCGCTGAGACAATTGGGAGCTCAGAAGAATATTCCGCACCACGAAGAGACGGCGAATTTCCTTCAAATCATCCACACGTGGTGGAAAATTGTTAATGTCAAAACACCTGGAAAGGGTGCGCGAAGAAATGACGACTACATGCGCCCAGTTTCAAGCATTGATAACGATTTGCGGGTTTCGTACCTGAAAAAATTTCTGGATTGGTTACAAAGGTGGAACAAATTGAATCTTTCAAGTGGACATCTCACACGGGAAACATATAGTGCCTTAGTGCTAACAGTCAGAGGAATGATTGAACTTTGTCAATATTGTCTTTCTGAAAATGGTCTTGGTTTGGCGTACGTGTTGTTGGGAAAATTCCAGACTGATCCTTTGGAACACAGATTCGGATTATATCGGCAGTTAGCTGGAGGCCAATTCAAGGTATCTGTCCGTCAAGTTTACGAAGTGGAACAAAAATTAAGGCTTCAGTCAAACATAAAATTTTCTTTCAAGTCCGAAAAGTTTGGCGAACTTCCTTTCAACAAGTTTTTTGAACCTCCGCCGCAGCCATCCGAAGAACAGATTCTCCTAGCTTCTGTCGATCTCATTGAACGAGTAGATTTGTCAGATACTGATAATTCTGCCATGGAAGAGGTTCTGCCAATTTTGACTTATCTCGGTGGATACTGTGTTTACTCCTACTTGAAGAAGGTTGATTGTGAACTTTGTAAAGATGCTCTCATCATCAAGGATAAGGAGTTGAGAGATCAAAACATGCATTCTTTGATTTCTAACATCAGCAGAGGAAGGCTTCTTCATCCACAACGCAGTGTTGTCAACATTGTCTGCAATGTGTTTTTAGTCGTTCAAAAGCTGTGCTCCAAAGATCTTGAACCAGACTTTTTGAAATCTCCTGATCAACGGATTCTAACAAAACACATCGCAGGAAACTTTGTATCGCCCGAGGAAATTTTTGGAGAAGATTCATGCCAAGCAGGGCATTCGGCTCAGAAAGTAACCAGCCATATTTTGTGGACCTCCACAAACATTCTCCTAAATAATTACTGTAAGAAAGGAAATGAGGAGTATCGTGTTCTGCAAGAAATAAAAGGAGTACCAAAAGCACAAAACAACAGTAATATTCAGACCAGTTCAGGTGATCAAAGAAAACTTCAAATCTTTAACCCCAAGTAAACTCCCATCTCTAACATACAAAAGCAGAAAGAAGAAATTAATTTTACTCATCGATGATCCTCTTCTGTCCCGTCAATATTTTCTAAATTTTTATGACCTGTTTCTTCTACACAATTTTTCATTATCTACTCAGCATCTTCATCGATTATTTCTAAAATTCAAAATTCTCATGCAAATCAGCACTCAGCAGTAATTTTCTTCCGTGCTTCTCTCTCCGGCATGATTTTCTTAATTTTCTTGATTATTAAAGTTCAGCTTACATTCTTCCCTTCAAAGAATAAAAACCACCAGGACAGATTTGATTCTGCGTGTATTTTACCGCATCAATGTTTCGACCTCAAAAAAGCCTTTTCTCCTCACCATAATCCACTCACATCCTCTTTCCATTACTGCAAACAACTGCCAACTTCATCTATTGCATCCTGGTTTGAATCTGCTAACCTTTGTATAAGTGCATGGTGTTTCCAAATCTTACACCTCAATTTTTATGTCTGTCATTGCAATAAACCACTCCAAATGTATCACTTCACACCTTCACAAACTTGCATTCCTTCTTCTATTTCCTCTCATGCAATTCAACGGAATTTCTCTCTCACCCTGCCTACTGGAAAATGTAAACTCCTTACAAATATACCTTGCAACGTTTCTCCTCTACTTACTTACTGCGTTCAAAAAAAACCTGAAGACTAGGAATTTTGCAAACCAACGCACCTAGACTCTGCTCTCTCTTATCTCATTTCCGTACACTCACCTTCCACTAAATGGCTTCTACCGTTCTTGTTACCCTAATTTGGATCCAGAAACCTGAATCATATCCTCCTATCATCTGAGCTCCCTTTGAACTTGTGTCTGCATGCGTCGTTATTCTCCAACCTCTAAAAATATAAGTAAGTTAACAGTTTTGTTTACACTACCTGATTTTCATTTCGAGCCTTGCTCTGTTTTTTGGTGAAGTACTATGTGCATGCAACTGGGGGAAAGGAAGAATATTTACTTACTTCAGTAAGTTGAGTTGACCACCCGTAAACAAAAGGAACTCTCTGTTAGAACATAAGTTGATTGATAAACGCATGAACTTGGTCTTCGCAAAAAAATACGGTTCTGGGTTTCATTAATTGACAAAGAATTATACAGACTGAGGGCAGTCCTCAAGCTTAGACATTATTCACAAGTAGGTATTGCTAATCTGAACTTGTTTACATCTGGCCAACTCAGCTAGCTGCTTTTTTCATAAAACTGTATAAATACCTGCGAGAAATAATAGCTTGCTCCATCGCTGCATTATTGCTTTGATTTACTGTGATCAAATGAATTCAGTTGATTGAATTTCAGTTGAATCATAGGAAGTCATTGCATCAATTGGTTCAAGAAATACGTTAAAAACAATGCAACAAGTCTGTCGAAGGAAGGGAAGAATGGGTACTCCACTGTCAAGAAAATGCTACTTACATTTAGAATGTGGGGAAGGGAACTTGTCAATTTGAAAATCTGAGCTGTAATGGGTGCATTTCATGCTGGTAATTCTTTGTTGAAAAGTTAAAACACGATTCCCATCCAGATGGAGGTGAACTCTGGAAGCTTTGCTCGATCAGGCATCAATAATTAAAAGCTCTAGTAGGACTAATAATTGTATCAATTACCCTCTGTAAAAGCCTTGTCTGCTCTCTCCAGCCCAGATTTTAGAATTGACTCGTAAGTATTCCTACTGTTATCGTAAAATTGACATTTACTGCAACACCGTCCATTCAGTTTACGTAGGTCCCTCATTCCACCGAACTTAACAGAAATCCCGATGGTAAATAATTCTTTCACAACTTACGCATCTCTAGCTTTAAAGGGAACATTTCTACTATTCACGTTTCACACTTTACCTACTAATAATCCGCGAAAAATAGAGAAATGCAGATTGAACGATAAGAAAGGTAAACACCGGTAAGCAACTTAAGTTGTTGTCCTCTTGTTCACAGGTTTCGTGTTCGTAAGCGGGCCTTCGCTTTCCGCCATGCGACTGCAGCGCTGAGGCCGTTTCTTCAGTGGGTGTTGCTCTAGTTCGCAGTTTACAATCGTCAATGACCATAAAAAATAAGAAGATAAACATGACACGGCCAATTAATCGTTTATTTTTGTTGCGTATTTTTTATTGGGTACGTTCGCCTTACGTAACTTTTTAATTAAATTATAATTCGCTCTGAACTGGTCTTTGAATTAGGCCGGAGAACTGTTGCCACTATGGAATCATGCCATTCTGAAATTCAGGTGTCGCGAATTTGTGGCGATATGTACTTACTCTTGAAGTATTCCAAAATAATTGGTTATCTGAGAATAGGTGCACGGAAAAAAAAAAGACTGATAGAATTTACCATCTGCATAGCTGATTTTGGCGTCTGCTAGGAAGTATGGTAAATTTCACCATACACGGAAAAAACTACGGTGAAAATAACCATACGAATACCTGATTTTGGCACCTGCTATAGATGTTATGGTAATGTTAACCAGAAGTATACTATGTTTTGACTAGGTGCTAGGTAATGTTACCCGATTGCATGTCGAATTTACTCAAAGTATCGGTAAATGTACCATACTTCTGGTCAAGTTTACCATAACATCGAGCAGGTGCCAAAATCAGGTATCCGTATGGTTATTGTCACTTATCTTTTTTTTCCCCTGTAATATGGCAAATGCAAAGCAACTTGTGGTAGATTAAGGTAACACGTTGATGGTACATTTTACCATAATCTGGTGATATTTACCGTACTTGATAGCAGACACCAAAATCGGCTATGGTAACACTAGATGGGAAATTCTACCAGCCTTTTTTTTTCCTCGAGTATTATGTCCACTTTTTAACTAAATTGAATAAGACGTGGATTCTTTCTACGAACTTTGATCTCCCACCCTTTCGAGGGATTTTATCTTGTTTCAGCACTCAAACGGGAGCACCTGTCTCCATCCTTTTCCATCTCATACGTTCAAACGAGAGGCCAAAAAGAGAGACAAGACATGTTCTGAGCTGCGGCTGACTGTACTTATACGCATGTTCATGTCAAAATTCTAAGCGAAGAAACAACACGGAAAAAAAAGATTAGTGAAAATAACCATACGGATACCTGATTTTGGCACCTGCGAGATGTTATGGTAAACTTGACCAGAAGTATGGTACATTTACCGATACTTTGAGTAAATTCGACATGCAATCAGGTAACATCACCTAATACCTAGTCAAAACATAGTATACTTCTGGTTAACATTACCATAACATCTAGCAGGTGCCAAAATCAGGTATCCGTATGGTTATTTTCACCGTAGTTTTTTTCCGTGAAGACGACATTGATAACAGCTAAAAGAGCAGAGCTGCCGTTTCGAGTATAATCAATGACATTTTTCAATTCACCGGTGATTCCACCGGTTGAGAAAAGATTACAGAGTTTATTTCAGAGTATGACTGGACAGTACGAGAATACTCTGATCTGTAATCTTTTCTCGATCGGTGGAAACGCCGTTAAATTAATTAAAACATCCGCAAGTTTTTAAAGTCATCGACGCCTCCTCCGGTTGAGAAAAGATTACAAATGTGAGTATTTACGTTCATTACAGTCATACAGTGAATAGAACTAAACTGTGTAATCTTTTCTCAACCGGTGGAATCATCGGAGAATTGAAAAAATGCCATTAATTACACGCAAAACGGCAGCTCTGGACTAAGAGTCCTGTTGTTGTCTACGTGGAATTACAAATAATCACCAATAAGCCACTGAAACAGCGCGGCGGGCGATATATCTATACGCGTGTCTCTTCTATTATCTTTGGTGGACCAGTTGGAGCCCAAGTTCAAGTTAAGCTTCATTAACGAATTGCGCTGAGTCTAGACCCCCCCTCACCCACTGGCGGTAAATTCTCAACGGTGTACTTACATGCGTCAGATAGCCACGGAATGGATATATCTTGGATATATCTTGGATCGGCCGGAAGCACATTCGATCCGCACTCAATTTGGGCCCTGATAAATAATCAATTACGCCCATTACGCGGCTAATTTAAATGAAGTGATTCCGTAAACACAACAAACTCATCCACGCTGCTTTGGTAACTCACTGGGGAAGGGTTGCATGGATCCGAACTGAATTTCCCACCCTTCGACTTTGCGGAGGAATTTCCGAGGAGATTCCAAGAAAGTTGTCGAATCGAGTTCCGGGAACAGCACCCGAGGGCCCCTCGGAAAACTAAAAAAGTAAAAGGCGTCAGCCAACCCATTCTTCCGAAATGCCGTGGGCGTCGTTTTCCAGCGACGTGGCTGGCTCCCGCTTACCATTCGGCGAAATTTCGCCGTTCCTTGATACTCGTCGGCGAATGAGTCCGCCATGCACCCCCCCTCTCCATTCCAAAGTAGCACAAGGGGTGGGTGGTGAGATGGATGAGCGGAGGAGAGGGAGTGGTGTAAAAACGGGCCTGCCTGCCCCGCATCTCTCTGCTAAAAACCTTTCATTAAACTTTAATGAAACAATAACAAATTTACAAATAATAACTTTTCACAACGGAGTAGCGAAAACATGTATCATTCGTACCTCCCGGCCTGTATCAATGTCTATCTCTCTTTCCCTTTTTCCGACCCCCTCCCCTTTTTTGCCCCTTTCCTATGGGAAGCTCTCTCTCTCTCTTTTTCTCTGCAACCCCCCCCCGCCTTAACCATCCAACTCAGCTCTCTTTCTCAATCATTTTCCCGTTCCTCACTTAACTCTTTTCTTCTTTCGTACATAGTCCTTTAGTACCGAGCTCCGACCGACGTTGCTATCAAAATATTTACATCTTTCATTCATCTTTCATCTTCGCACTCTCTTTTTTAACCACTCCTCTCTCTCCCCATCTCTCCGTCATCCCCCGACCAATATTCCATGCATCTTCTTACTCTGTCTTCCTCTCTTCCTCCTTCTCTCTCTCTCTCTCTCTCTCTCTCTCTCTCTCTCTCTCTCTCTCTCTCTCTCTCTCTCTCTCTCTCTCTCTCTCTCTCTCTCTCTCTCTCTCTCTCTCTCTCTCTCTCTCTCTCTCTCTCTCTCTCTCTGTATCTGTATCTGTCTCTCTGTTTCTCTCTCTACCCCTTCTTTTTTCCCAAGGAACAATTTTTCTCGAGCAACATCAGTTATTTTCTCCTTACATTGCTCTCTTTTCTTTCCTTATTATATCGATCTTCGAATAGACCGAAGCTTATCTCCTTTTATCCGAGCCGACCCCCCTACCCCCTACCCTACCCCTCCCCCCGGTTCTTCGTCTTCTCTCAAACTCCTCCAAACCCCACCGCACTTTCCAACTTTTTAATATTTATACGCATTTCGTACACTTTATACTTCCAGTGCGCACAATGGTCACTGAACAGTGGCGAAGCGTAAAAGTTGGCAACAGTTAGTTTGCCTCTATTTAAATACTTGTAAAATAATCGATTCTAAAGGGAAGCAGTTGCTTTCAACAAAATCGATTGTTTTACTCACGTTAAAATGAAGAAAAGTCGCTGTCGTTAAATAATGAAACTCTTTGCAATCGTGATGGTAAATCTTACCAGAAATTTTTCGGAAGGTGATTTTTTTTTTTTTTTTTTTTTTTTTTTTTTTTTTTTTTTTTTAGGCTTGTTCTGGGTTACCTCCAAGAACTTTAGCATCTGTTCTGAGTACTAACAGCCATTTTCTTCAAAGATGAGGCGTATATTTATTCAAATTTGGATGACCGTAGTGGCGGCTCGTGCAATTTGTCTACAATGTTTTACTTCCGTTTGATTCTTTGTAAAACAATCGATTCAATAGTGAGTCACCATCAATGTTTCGTTTGAATTAATGTAATCGTATATGTAATCGTATATGTAGATTCAAATATACGGCAAATTGTGTAGCCAAATCGGACGAGCCGCCACTGGACAGCCAAAATTGGAGAGAGAAGAAGTAGTGCAGGTGAAAGAACGTGGAAAAGGAGAGAGGAGAAACATTCATGCTTATCCATGCAAGGTGGCAAGATCTGGGAGCGTCAAATCTTACCACCTTCGCTGAGACTCGAACTTGGCACCTCCGCGTTAAAAATCAGTTGCGATAACCACCAAACTACGAAGGCCGACTGAGGGTGATACTTGCTCGACTTTATCGACGAAAAAGATCGGAGATGTAACAAAATGCACGATCATTGAATTGGGTGATAAACATTACCCAATCCGGATTGTAAAATTCCCTTGATCACTGTGTCGCTCCAACAGATTCTTTTTTTTTTTTTTTTTTTTTTTTTTGTCAGGTACGTATCCATTTTATTTATTCACACCCCTGACTACAGAGTCCGCGTGGCGGCGGCTACAGCGCAGCGCAGCGGTACCTAAAGCGCGCGGGTAACAATCTGCCTTCGTATGCCGCAAAGCCAGGGTTGCCATTTGTTCGCTTCGTCGCGAAGTTTAGCACACATTTTAAATTGATAAGACTTCTATTTTCGTTCAATTTGGTAACATGACTTCGAAGCGAAAATAGTCACAAATAGATTTCTCGCAAGATGTGCGTCAATTTAGGCTTATGGACTGACAGATTTCTTGTAAAATTCGCCAAAAATATCTTTGAGACCATTAAAAAAGTATGAAATTCAATCATCTTGGAGGATGTTGAGCTCAAAGTCTAGATGGACCACCACTGAGAAAAATTTTCCTGTTAATTCAACCAGATGTCTGTTTAATATACTTACTTAAACTGAGTCCCTGTTGTTTCCACAGGAATTACTGTAATTTCAACAGGAATTCCTGTCATTTCATTAGCAGTTCCTGTTACTTGACCGGAATTTCTGTCGTAGTAGCAGGAATACCTGTTGAAATAATATGAATGTCTTGTTAAAATAACAAGAATTCCGGTTAAGTAAGTATTTAAAAGACGTCCGGTTATGGCAACAAAAAAAAAATTCTCAATGACTTGTGTATGTAAATGTACTATGTACTATATACGTTTCACAACCCCTGAACACAAAAACCGACTTGGAATCATAAAAGAAAGTTGCATTTCGTTTCTACACATTGTTAACAATGGCTAGTGTGCAATTTTGCAACGTTGCAGTTCGTCCATTTGAACCCTTGAAAATGATCGAACTATTGGGTGTTCGGTGAACACTGAACACCTTCGCATACGACCTTTTACATAGGTTTAAAAGGACACAGAACAGCGTTGAAGCTATACCGCAAGTTGTTCACATTTGCAAAATTTCTCCTTCAATTCGACGGATAGGCAAAATCAACTTACCAGAGTAGGAATATTTATCGACCCACTTTGTTAAAGCGAGCGAGATTTGTCTTCGTGATCTGGGATTTTAAGTTTCAGAGTTAATACCAACAGACTTGTTTGTTTGTTTGTCGCGTTGAGTAAACAAGAAAAACAGCACTGAATGAAGTCAATGCATTGACGACGTCTTTCCGGCAAGGTCTTGCGACGTAAGTGATTTTGGAGTTATGCCGTGCAAAATGTATATCAAAATGACTCGCACTCTCATCACAGGTGGATCCTGGAATATCTCTCTCTGCCACTCTCTCTCCGCACATTTGAATGCATGTGTTAGGTAAGGATGGATATATTGGATCACTGGATCAGACAAAGTCACATGACGACCCCTCTCTCTATATCTTTTTCTAACGTATGGGTTGAAATGTTGGTAGAGAGGGGGGGGGGGTGAGAAGGTTGATGATGAATCGATGTTTTATTCGTTCAGAGTACTCAATACTAGTATA
>VMOF01000013.1:28668002-28700502 GCA_011764245.1 Trialeurodes vaporariorum
TGGAAACGTTGATTAATTGAGGTGGTTTCCGCGGAGTAAAGTTCCAAATAACATCAGATGTGCTCTTCCGAAGAAATCCGACTACGACTGCAGTGCTAAAGTTGTTTCTGAAGAGCTCACCTAATGTTTCAAAGTCGTCTCTCTCTTCTCTCTCTCTCTCTCTCTCTCTCTCTCTCTCTCTCTCCTTTCTGACTCTCTGTCTCTCTGTTTCTCTCTCTCTCTCTCTCTCTCTCTCTCTCTTTTCTCTCTCTCTCTCTCTCTCTCTCTCTCTCTCTCTCTCCTTCTGACTCTCTGTTTCTCTCTCTCTCTCTCTCTCTCTGTCTCTCTCTCTCTCTCTCTCTCTCTTCTCTCTCTCTCTCTCTTCTCTCTCTCTCTCTCTCTCTCTCTCTCTCTCTCTCTCTCTCTCTCTCTCTCTCTCTCTCTCTCTCTCTCTCTCTCTCTCTCTCTCTCGTTTTATTCAATTTTTATTATTTTTATAAGGTTTTTCTGTCAAATAAAAAGCAGCTCTCTCTCTCTCTCTCTCTCTCTCTCTCTCTCTCTCTCTCTCTCTCTCTCTCTCTCTCTCTCTCTCTCTCTGTCTCTCTCTCTGCCTCTCTCCCTCTCTGAGGTTTCCTCAATTGTCACGTTATTCTTATAGGATGCAACTGTGAAGCAAGGCACCGACTGCAAGAGCGACTATTTCATCCCTCAGTTTCTCTTACGAAAGAAGGAATTCCTTATAACCTATATCGTTCCCTCGGATCTTTCATCTGGTGACTAGTGGCGTCTCTCGCGGGAGTCGCGGCGACAAAATAGCCGTGTAAGCAACTTGTCTTAGCGCCACAGTAGCTTGTCTCTTTCTACCACACCGCCGCGCTGTTGTCAGGTCACTCAAGGAAAATCCTTCCAGTTTTTCATCTGAAATTCAATGCGATTCCTTGTCGATCAGCCGATAATTTCAGCGCACACCAAAAAAAAAAAAAACAACAAAAAAACCAACACTTCGGTAGCGCTGACAAAACCTTTTGTAGAAAAATGATCCAGCCAACAAGCTATAGCAATAGAGAGGATTTGTTTGGGGGACATGATATTGAAACATCAGTGAGGTATCCATATAGCCGTAGCCAGGATATTTTCTTTCTCTCTCTTAGCCCATTTAAACGCATGTGTTAGAAAAGGACAGAAAGAGGGGCTGAAGTCACGCGACAGCCCCTATATCCATCCTTCTCTGACACATGCATTCAAATGGGCTAAGAGAGAGATAGACAATATCCTGGCTAAGGCAATGGAGGTAGCCATGATGAAAATATTTTATGGGACATGTTCATTCAGGCTCGGTTTGTTTTGCTTAAATTTCTCAACCTTTAAATTTTTAAAAAAAAAATTGTCACAAGTGCATTTGAAATTGGTTATAAACGAAAGTTCAAGTGTTTTAGAATGGCTATCTGTATTAATCAGTGCCAGAAGAGTGCAGTAAAAAAAAAAAAAAAAAAAAAAAAAAAAAAAAAAAAAAAAAAACATAAAAAATGTGTACAACTTTTAATTTTTTCCTCCATTAAGACCCTCCGTTAATGATCAACTCATGTAAGCAGTACTAGCAAACGCAAAACTTTTGACGGTCAAGATTCCTACGGCGCGCTGACTTGCTTTGATATATCACAGGAGGATTTTCCACGTACCTCGAATTTTTGACAGCCGAACTTTAGTATTTGCTAGTACTCATTAATGAATATGTAAGTGGCTCGGTGCATAAAGGGTTAACCTGGTGCACCCTTAAAACCTGGCAACGGTGCTCCGTCGTCAGGGAACCGAGTTGAGGCCCGGCAGCTGACTCACAGTGAATGAAAACATGGCATTTCCTGGACATAATTTTACGAAAAAAATAAGGTCAAGATTTTAAAGAAAAAACAGAAAAACGATTTACAGATGTGTAAAATTCTTCATTTAACAGCTTAAAATGAGTCTAATAACGTGGTTTTTAAGAGAAAATCACCATTATCATGTTAAAGGAAATAAAACAACATATTTTCTTGTCCGCAAAAACCCATATTTCGACCCAGTTTGAGACGGGTCGGACTTTGGAAAGACGACCGCCAGACCGTTTCTCGACGCTCACGTAAGTGAAACACAAACATGACTTATAAGCGGGTCTTGCGGTTATGGGGTGAGGTCAGTTCAGTTTCATGCCCCGGCTCCCAGCTCCCGGCTCCAGGGGCTTAGGGCTCCTGGAAGTTAAAGCATAAGCAAGGGTTCGATTGTATCGTATCGTGTATCGTTTACACACATCGATACGATTACGTTTCGGTGAGAAAAGAATCCGTTCAATTTAATCTATCCGATCTGGATTTTTTTCTTCTTCTTTTTTATTTATAAAGATCGACATGGGTGAAAATACGACTGCCTGGTCTAGGTATAGCCGTTTTGTCTTCGTCGCACATTAGTATCAATACTCCGTAGAGCGACGGTTCGTGGATATTCGATTCATTTTTCTGCCTTTTAAACGTATGGAAAAGTATCGATTTTTTTCCACTGAAAAAACAAAGTTAAGGAACAATCGTATAGCAGCCTTTCGCATAGGCGGACCGTGACCAAAAAAAGTGGGGGGGGGGTTAAAAAGTGATGATTTTTTTTCTTCTTCTTCTCAAGTCTCAAGTGATGACTTTTTCCCGATTTTTAACCCCTCCATCCTAAAAAAGTGAGGGGGCTTTAGCCTCCCCTAGCCCCTGATACGGTCCGCTTATGGCCTTTTGAAATAGCTTTGCTGAGCAAAAGATCTTGCTCTACCGGAGAAAGTTACAGTTGGTTGGTTGCAGAATGTCTTTGTAAAATTTTAATCAAAATTCAAACAGCGCTATATTTGAAATACTTACTCGAATTTTCCAATTTGTCCCTATGATTATCCCTTTTCCCATTGATTTTAATGGATTTTTCTTATCCTCCATAACCTAAAATACTTACAATTTACGAAAAAACAAAGAAAGCCCCGCAGAGGAATAATGAAAGCAGCTTCTCTGCAAAATGTGGATGTATATGGACCATTGGTTCAAAATTTATGCCGGGATACTAGACAGACAGACAGAAACCTGCGCGCCATACAAAGATATTATACTATACAGATACGCAAATGTGAATGTAAAATGGGCTCAAAAATCAGGGGCAGGGTAGGCAACCTGTTAGCTTCACGATACAAACAAATATCAGCAGTTGTAGATTTGGAGGTTATAAACAGTTAAAATCTACCTTGATAAACAGTGATTGTTTGTGTCGGAGAACATTGGCTGTTTCATTTATCTCGCAGCAATTCCAAAACTTTGAACTTTTACAACAATCATCCTTCATTCCTTTTTGTCTTTCACAAATTAAATAATAGAAATTCCCTGTTCCTCGAAATATGTGTTTTCATTTCCCTCTTTTACTCGAAACTCAACGATAAATAATTGTTGGTCTCTGTCGAAGTTTCCAATTGTACAGTTTTTTAAAACTTTACTCATCAGGGACCAAATTATGTTACAGCTTGACGTTCCTCCGAAAGACGTTGGATGGTGTGTACTTAAGTATTACTGCGTGTGGTTTATACCCTCCAAGTGCTCTCCGATCATTTTCGGGTAGGACCGTCAGGACGTATGATGTTTTGGTCCCAGAGAGTCCAAAGGTACTGATGACAATTCTTGGTGGAAGCTCATGAATTGGTATGGGTACCGTTTGCTTGGTAGGTTTTCCAGATATAGGGCGAGGGCTCCTAAATGACTTATTTCCTAACGACTAATTGTGAGGATCTTTTAATACTTTAATCCGCTGTCTACTTCCTTCCGTCTAGTCAGTCACCTAGCGTCATATTCATCTCATTCTAGGACTCACTTTAAGTCAACTGCATGAGCTGTTTTGAGAGCTGCACCCACAGTGGATATTTATTTATTTATTTATTTAGAATTTTATACAAATAGAGCTGTCTGAATTATACAACATACATACATTGAAACCGTATTTTACCTTGTGAAATACCTCCTCTAACTGGGAAGTAGCTTCTTTTTCACATAGAATGGTTGAGGTATCATCGGCTAATGAATAGGTTGGAAAATTTACAAAATCGGGTAAATCGTTTTTGAAGTTAATAAACAGAAGAGGACCTAAAATAGAGCCCTGAGTTAGGTCAAGAGCATCAGAGAATGTCAGACCAGACATGAAATTTATTTTTACCAATTGCTTTCTACCAACAAGGTAGGACTCAAAAAGCTTCATAGCAGCATTATTTAATCTATAGACTCTCAGTTTTTTTAGAAGAAGTCGATGATTTATTAAATCAAAGGCCTTGGTTAGGTCAACATGCATGCTAAGAGCAATGCAGCGTTTTTCTACAACTTCATTTACATTATCTATTGCACTGCTTGAATGGTGGATTTTTTTTTTTTTCCTAAAACGAACATGCCGAGAGCTTAAAATATTATTGTTTTCAAAATAGTTGCTCAGCTGCTCATGCATAACTTTTTCAAAAATTTTTGAAAAAGTGTAGAGCACAGAGATGGGTCTATAGTTAAAGAGTGTAATTGCTTCTCGCCCATTTTAAATTGAGGTGTTATTTTAGCTATTTTTATGAAGTCAGGGAAGACACCATCCGCAAGGCAAGTATTGATCAGTTCTAACAATGACGGTATATTAAAACAACCAGCAGTAAAGAGATGTCAGTGGATTTAACAATTTTAAAGATGCAGTGAAATAATTACCTGATGAAGTTAAGGGAGAAAATCCTGTGATGAATTTAACTTTAATCTGATCAGTTTAGATGACATCTTGGCAGTAAGGATGGCATTTAAATGGAATCAGAATCAAAGATATAGAACAAATAACGTAATGAATCCACTGCTAACCCGAAGATGATGAGCAAATTGAGAAATAATCAAGTGCCTTCGAGGAAATTTAGTAAAGAGTCTTGATGGTGTAACGTAGAATTACTTAAACGGAATTGTCTCATGAACGAAAGCAATTAACAATCTTGATTGATGCGCTGTAGACAGGATTATTCTTGAAATTATTGACCTGCTAAGAAATCCGCTGCCCTCACTTTCCAAGCAAGGAGGGGACACGACTATGATAACTGCAGTCTAAGACAAACAAGCCCCTTTAACCTTCAACATTACTTAAGGTGTTCAGTGCAACTCAAGAAAAGGAGAAAAAACAAAAGAATACTTAGGCTGCATTCAGAAACTTTACTTGATTTATACTTCACTTGACATCCCCTGAGAAATACTCAAAACAAAAGCGAGTTGAGTCGAGGTAGAGTGAGAAAAATAGGAATTCAAAAAGCTTGCAATCAACCAGCGGCAGTTCTTGAGGAATCCTAAGTTTAGTTGAAGGTTTCTAATGAGTCACCTTCAATTTATCTCCTTCAGAATTGCCTTGAGTGCACAACTTTACGCGACCGAAGCGGCTCTGAACAGAAAGTTAGCGTATGAATCTTACTTGAACAACTCTTCAAACTTTCTCAAGAAATCTCAAGACCTTTATTCAAGATAAGTTTCTGAATTGCAAATTGAATCAGGAGGACTCAGTAAGTTCAAGTTAGGTCAGGTCTCTAAATTGCAACCTAAGTTAAGGAATGAAACATTCGTGTAGTAATGCATGTAGGAGACGCAGTTTCCGCTAAGGAAGGATTGATTATCACTCTGCAAATATCCACTGACAAATGGCAAGAAAACATGATGAAAGTAAGTGTTAAACCTTAAACAGCAACGATTTCTGAAAGTATTCATTAATTATTCAAGGAGTCGAGAACTTAAACATTTAAGGCATGGATAAAAGTTTAGTTCCAGCGACTTGGAGGGTCAGGATAACTCCTCGCGAGGAGGTTTTAGGTTTGAACAAAAGATCACTGGATGATCAAATATCAAAATTAAGTTTCAGTAAGGCATCAAAAAAGCGAAATTGAGACAAAATGAAAAGTAGGACACTGAAAAAATTTGTAGAAGTTGATAAAAGCGAAATCACAACCGTTCGTTTAATAGTACGCATAAGGACTGTGATTAACCTTCAAATCGTCATTTGTTTGTATCGTGAAGCTAACAAGAAGCATACCCTCCCAGGCGCATTATGTACCCCGTTCAGGGCCCACTTTCCCCGCCCTAAGTATGCCACATTTGCGTATCTGTATAGTATAATATCTTTGGCGCCATAGCATACTTTCTCCAATTTCTATAACTTATTCGTTATTTGCGAGAATGTAAAAAAACTAGTATTTTCATCGCTTAAAGCTAGGTTCCATATCGCTACTCTATCGATCGGAAAATCGTGAATAAGAGCTGTACTTTTGATTTTGCGTCGATATAACAATCGATGCAAGCGATAATATATACCCGCTGTTATGTGTACCGATAATTATACACCGTATGGATTTCCATGTCATGCAGTTTAGCATTCGTTAATGTCATACTACACAGTGTGATGATGCGATATGAATGACAAGACAACTTTACATCATAAGGAAATGCTGATTGACACTCCAATCGACATCGAGAGTCAATCAGCATTATTTTACTCATGTAAAATTGGCTTGTCATTCGTGTCGCTCATCATACTACACCGAACGAACAAATGCAATGCTGAACAACATTGATTTTCATTCAACAATCCGCGAAAAAATAATGATGCTGTTCTTGAAAAATAAAACTTTAAAATCTAATAGTTGACTCTGGATGCCGCTCTAAAGAATCGCTCATGTTGAACAATCCGCTCATTTGTCAGACGGAACCAGTGGCGGCTCGTGAAATTTGGCAACAGTGTACTCCTCCCATTTAATCAATGCAAAATAATCGATTCTCCCGGAGGCTGTCAGCCTCCGCAAGAATCGATTCTTTTACCTAAGTTTAAATGTAAAACTTGCATGGTTGCCAAATCGCACGAGCCGCTACTGGACGGAACAACTGTGTGTATGTGAACATCAATACAGTTTCGAAAAGTTTAATGTTTTGTTTGGATTCTTAAAATTTTTGCATTGTTTTGTATATAATCTTTCGTACACAAGAAAACCCTGTAGGTTGATTACGAACGAGCATCTATTAATGCCACCGAGTCGATGATGAAGTATTTGTTATTCTTACAGCTGATGTGTTGTCATTTCGATAGGTTCTACTTGAATAGAAACCCTTCCATCTCTGAGGAAATTCACCGATGACCCCAGTGCTATCGCGCACTCATCGTAGAGATGGAAGGGTTTCGGAATGGAACCTATCGTTTTGACACCACCCGTGAATAACACACATTCGTAATCAGACTGCTCAGTCCCTGACACGTGAAGTCTAAAAGAGGTCTGGAGCCTGGAGGCTCATCTCTTGTTTACATTTTCATCCAACGATCTTCCCGCCAAAGATTACTACACGTATACGTTTACAAGTAATCTTTGCTAGGTCAACCTATCCTTCAATTCCCATTGGTTTCATATCACTATCTTTTATAATCTACAGTGAAGAGTAATGCGTGATTTTTATACTGTTCTGAACATACATGTATATACTTGTCACAATTTGTAATTGAAAATTTGATCAGTTAGAGCCATAAGCTGATAAAGCCGGAAGTTTCCTCCATGGTTTCTTCACAGCTGGGCAACTGTATCATAGCGGGGGAAATGGTTCCATGAAAATTTAAACAAGAGGCACCCGGCGCGTCTCCTGTTCATGGATCTATCCTGGCTTCACTTATACCCTATCAGAGATGGGCCTTCATCTAGCGCGATATTCTTCCAACTACAGGGACTCTATAGTAGAGCTCGTTTCAGAAGTCTAGGCGGACCAAAACCATAATCTTTGGCGAATTTTCAACTTTAATTCCTTCAAATCAGTACCGAATTTGCCCCTGACTTTATTCTTGTGTGTTTAAAGTTTTCCTCATTGAAGAGTGAACACTCCATTTCATTTTTATTCATTTTCATCGAGTAATAATAAGTAATAATGTTGACAAGTTCCAAAGATTATCGGTCTAGGTCCGTTTACACTTCTGAAACGAGCTCTAATTGCACAGAATAATACAATCAGAACGGAAACTCCTATAAGAGCCAATGGAAGCAAGTTTGGAATTTAACGGGACCAATAGGCAACGCTGTGGTCCTATATCCCAACATGGCGGACGTGTGTGATTCGTGTTGAAACTCATTTATTTCCGTAAATTCTGGAAAGAAATCTTAAGTTTCCGGCCTTGCTTTTATTCTAATGGCATTTCAGAATGAAAATTTTGCGGATCATGTCCTATATTTTTTTTTCACGTGCGAATCCAGATGTAAACATCCTATCTCCCAACATGGCGGACGCGAAATGAATATGCTTCAAAATCTGACAGAGTTGCCGTTCTGATTGTATTATTCTGTGCTAATAGCTCGTTGCATGAACGTGGACCATCGCGATACGCGTGCACACTGCACACGCAGCGACATCTAGCGGCACGTTATAAGAAACAAGGCAGCTTCACAAATCACACTGCCCTCACTGGGAGGCCAATAAATTGAGATGACGCTTTAAGACGCCGCTCGTGCCGCCCTGTGATCAGCAACAAATTCATCATCGATTATTATTATTCCTCCCCCTCGCTTTTCTCCTCCTCCTCCACCGTTAGCGCCTTCATTAACCGAGCCGCGCCACCAGCATTGCAAAACCGTGCGATCGCATGATAAACAACACTTAAAACTGAGCAACGGTCGATTAGGTCATTACCAGATCCATCGATTGACATAAAACGGTCGCGGGCTAATCGCACAAGCCGATAACTTTCTAGCCTCCTCCTTTTTCTTTTCTTACCCCCCCCCCCCACCACAACTCCCCCTCTTCTTCCCTTAACTCCAACCGCAAAGCAAACGACTCTGCCGCAGAGGAGCGTCTCTCAGCTGATCATAGGAGATTCCTCCTCAGTTCCACCTTCCCTGGCGTGTCGGTCGGTGCTGAAGCAGGTGCAGTTTTTTTTTTTTTATTTTATTTTTTTTTATTATTGCCGTCATCGCGTGTCTACACACAGTGGGTCAGCAAAATCAGCAGGAGTGGTGGCTTGTGAATTTCAATGTATCAACATAACCTCCGTTTAAAACCTGCAGGAAAAGATCGATCTCCGGGAGGCTAAATTGAGAGATTTGCTGGAAGAAGGGCGCATAAAACAGCAGATGTGCAGGAAAAAAAGAAGAGATCGCAAAAATACCAGAAACACGATGATATTATGTGAACCAATGTTAGATTATGGTACTTTTACCAGAATTTCTAGTGTTTGTACCGTAATTCTTGATAATTTTAAGGAAATTCTGGTACTGTTATCATATTCTGCTAGTAATATACCAGAATTTTCCGATAAAAGTAATAAACTCTCCGTGATTTACAATTTACAAATCGTTTTGCTTATGGCAACATTCCTAGAATGTAAGAAGTATTAGAGTAATAGAGTGCTCTTTTCTTAAAATCAGCATGAAAATTTTCATGGAGATTTTTGTTAAAAAAAAACACACATAATGATGGATCATGAGCCAACGTCGGAGTCATAACTGGATCAAGTAAGTGTGAGGTAGATCTAGTCACGGAAATGAATAAACTAGGGTGTGGTATTGAATGGGTTAATTATTGATTAAATTATCAATTTTATTTATTAATTTAATTATTTATTAATTTAATAATGTATTAATTTAATTATTTATTAATTTAACCATCTATCAATTTAATTATTTATTAATTGAATTATTCATTAATTCAATTATGTATTAATTTATTAATTTAATAATTATTTATAAATTCGGTTAATTACCTATTCGGTTAGTTTTGACGTTCGCTACAATGTCGGCTCCATGAACTATCGAATGTCGGTTTTCTCCCATTTAAACTTATGCTGAAGCATCGATTTCCTCCGATTGCGATTAAATCCCCTGAGAATCGATTCTTTTGAATAGGTTTATTTAGGGGATACATCGATACGTCACTAGAACCTAGAACTGCCCGGAGCCCTACAACTGTGCGGTGTACCCTTGCTGTCCGAAAGACGGTTGAAACTGGTTTGCCCCCCGGCGTTGCACACGCTGCAAGGACGCGATTATCGGCCGGACAAATATCGTTAAACGTTTCGTGTGTTTCGCGGTTATTGATTCCTGCCCCTGTAACCGTTCGATTGAGAATCGATTTCTTTCCTCAAACAAACTAGTCGTTTGCGAATTTACCTGTTGAATTTCATTATTAATAATTATACATTGCATATTAATTTACCCTCATCATTGGTCATCCAAGTTTCGTTCACGGAAAACTGTAGGAATGTTGTAGTGTATAGCATAGCCAAATTGCTAACTGAAAACGGTTGAATTCTGTCCCTGCAAATTGATCGTTAGGGCTTTACTGAATAGGACTACCGTTCAGTCGCCCTGACAACGTTATTATACATTCGGTTCATTTAATACATTAAGTCATCAACCAGCAGTGGAGTAACGTGCGATGGCAACGTGATATTTTGTCTATTTAATTTAAATAATTTAAACTCATGTAAAAGGTCGAATTTGAGAGTGTTCACCGAACACCCAAGAGTTCGATTTTTTTAATGGGTTTAAATGGAGTGCCAAATTGAATGCTATTCCATGCCAGTGCATGCCCTCAACATGAATCGCTCGTTGTTGGTAGTGTTTAAATACGTCGTGTTTCGGGCGTTTTAGCATCCATCATCTTGCAAGACCCAACCTTTTTTTTTTTTTTTTAAAGCAGTGATAGGTGCACGATTTTCACGTACTTTTGTTTATACATATTTATAGTTATAGACCCTTTATAACTCTGTTGTGCAAGTTTGTAACACACTTTGTCATCGGACAATTTGAAGTGGTTTTTAGCATTTTTGATGTTTTTTGAGTTTTTGACCCTATGCAATGATTGATGGGAACAAAGTAAAACAGGAAGGCTGAAAGGGGGATGGTGGTGGTGGTTGAAAAGAGGTTCAAGGACGTTTATCAGTGTCAGGTCTGGCGGAGGTCAACAGTAAACGTATACTATACTCTGTTCACGATAAGAAGGCGGGTGAGAATTCAGGTAGTAATGCACTATTTAGCAACAGTGCGGCTATACCGGCTACTCCAACCCTTCGCAGTGGCCGTTGTTCTTCCGACTTCTCTCTTGGCACGGAGGATTTCTGAGAACCGACAGACTCAACAATTTACACACGTCCAGTAAAAATTGGGAACGGTGAAAAATACGAAAAAACGGACGAAATTTTCGCTCTAAAGGGCCAAAACTCGGCAAAAATAGTCGACTTTGAATATTGATGACTCTCAGAAATTCGCATTTTTCAGTTTGAATTAAATTCAGGATATTTCGTCCAATATCGAATTTCTGAGAGTCATCAATATTCAAAGTCGACTATTTTTGCCGAGTTTTGGCCCTTTAGGGCGAAAATTTCGTCCGTTTTTTCGTATTTTTGACCGTTCGCAATTTTTACTGGACGTGTGTAAATTGTTGAGTCTGTCGGTTCTTGGAAATCCTCCGTGCCAAGAGAGAGATCGGGAGAACAACGGACACTGCAAAGGGTTGGAGTAGCCAGCATAGCCACAATGTTGCTAAATAGTGCATTACTACCTGAGTTCTCACCCGCCTTCTTATCCTGAACAGAGTATAGTGGTGTGCACAACGGTCTGAGATCGAAAAAAGTGGCCCAAAATAAATTATCAAAACAGTTGATCAAAAATCATCGTTTTCTACCGTTTAAGCTAAATTTAAAACCATCTAGTGACATTTCTAATTCTAAAGTTCTTTATAAAAGTGTCCTCTGTAATTTGACAGACATTGTGGTCTAGAAAGTTGTAAATGATAAATTTATGAGAAATTTACTTTCTGATTTTTGGTCTCTTTTTGACGATCTCCGACTATATAGTTTGTGGCGTGGCCAGGACTTTATCAAGGGAGAGGGAGTACCGAAGGTAGACATTTTTTAAAAACAAAAATGAAAAATTGTTCTGAAAACGAGAAAAATTATCTTGTTTAGGGCAAAGTTCGATGCTATTTGGGGGGGGGGGCAGTCCATACTTGGAAACCCCCCCCCGGGCTTACTCCAATGCAACGTGCTGATTAGTGATCACTGATTACCCTGATGCAGGAACAATAATCAGGAACGGGAACTTAACTTTTGTCCACTGTATGGCGCCATGCATCGGCCATTTCTCTTCCATTCGCAATCGACTGAACTTTTATCTGCAAAGCTCGTGGCAATATTTCATAACCTTTTACGGCTGCGGCCATCGCAAGCAATGGAAGAACCACAATCACAACCGCGTGGCCTGTGCATTGAACTGCGCGAGAGGGCTGCTTTACATATTCGAATCGAATCGAATCGCTGCCTGCCCCGCGCCAGATGAAATTTACTAATATTTTTCCAATTGTTATCTCGGCAACAAACAACGACTAACTAAATGTACCGGCTCGGATTGGTTTGGTTTGCGGTTCGCCTGCCTGCCATCGATACCCGCGGTAACTTGGCCTCTCTTATTGGTCGACCTCGCAGTTGCCACTTCAAGATATTTCAAATGAGTCTTTAGCAAACTTTCGATATAGCAGTGAAGAGGGTCAATTTTTGGGTGAAATCATTTGAAAGCAACGTTCGGGGGACAATTAGTATTTGGACTTTTCGGATTTTACGAGTGGTCATCGGCGTTCATCGATAGATGCCTGGTGTTCCCTTATGAGGGGTTGGAACTGGTAATAACCCCCCGTAAGTATGCACCACATATTTGTATCTATGAGTAGTACCCAATGAGCTATAACTTTAGAGTGGCACATCAAGGAACGTTCCGCTGGTTCATTGTTGTCACCTAGGGCGCCGCCATCTTGCCGTAAAAATCGATTTTGAGGTTAAATTTTGTTGGTTGTTTCCGGTCGTTTTGTAAACAAACTCGGGTATCGCCGGAAACGATGACCTATAAAATTGAACCTCAAACCTTGGAATCTGCCGTCCAAATTCCGCTTTTTCCCGGGATTCTTTCTACCCTGTGTGGCACAAGGTGGACCAGCCCGCTGCCACTCTAAAGTTATAGCTCATTGGTAGAACCTTGATGCCCTAACATTATTTGGCCCCGGTGCATCAAAAAGTTCCACATTTTACTCTCAAAGTCAATAATAGCGTTTGAACAAAAGCTTTTTTCTTCCATTTGATCATATTTATGCAAAATCATGTCGATTATTTATTTGGAGGTTCAATTTAGTCGGCTGAATACAGATCCCTTCCTATCGGTATCAGTACAAAAGCATTGATAGATCGTAAAGGGTCCTCTGCAAACGTTAGCTCCAGCGTGATGCAATTTGAAGGGTCGAATCCAGTGTAAATTTACATTGTAAGCATTTAAACGGCTTGAAGTCCACTCGACCACTTACATATAGGCTCACAAAAGGCGTTTTTAGAGAAATCAAAATTAAAGGACGCCAAATAAGTGGGTCACAACGGGAGGAGGTCGTAGTCCCATCTACTTGCCACTTTATCTATGATGAATCATTTTTCTCAGCATGGAAAGTTGCACCGAAAAAAAGGATGTGCTCCAGAAACGATCTATATACACACCAGTACTTAACGTGCTCAGAGCACAAACATTTCAGGTTCTGGACACGACGGGATGCGTTTCAGACGCAAACTCAACCTAAATAGATTGCGCTCAGAACTCGTTCCCGTACTTGTGTGTACATTCGTGTCTAGAACACGGAAAGTTTGTGTCTGGAGCACGTCCATTTTTTTCTGTGTGTGATTCATAGGAGTCTTCCTTTATGACCCACTCATTTAACCGCCATCTTCGAATTTTGTTCAAACGAATTTTTGGAATTTGCAAGTCAATTTTGGAACTTTCTGATATTCCTGGCAATATTTTCAAGTGGTTTTACAACAGAGTAGAACCTCACCGTGGTTGCAGCCAAAGTTTGCATCTGACCTATCCACGAGGTATTATGACCAGCAAAAGAAAATATCATCGTAGACATTTTTATCGTTTAATCTCTCGGATGATTTCAGACAATTTTGCGGTATTCGGGAATCTTTGAGTTTAACAGGATTGCCACTTGAAAGTATGCCTCAAAAAATCAAAAAAATCTTCGGAAAATAATAGAAAAATTGATCAAGAACAATTTCGCTGAGAGGACTTTCTTTTTGCTGGCCATAGTACCTCTGTTTTTCCCCTCCATTTAGCGAATGCAAAAGAATCGATTATTTATCTTCGGAAAATAGTAGAAAAATTGATCAAGAACAATTTCGATGAGAGGACTTTCTTTTTGCTGGCCATAGTACCTCTGTTTTTTCCCTCCATTTAGCGTATGCAAAAGAATCGATTATTTGGTGTTTCAAAAAACCTAACCAAACCGTCTGGCCAACGATTTTTTCCCCTATAGGTTTGAATGAAGTTGATATCGATACAATCGCAATTCCGGGGCGAATGTCGCTGGTTATCATGGGCGGCGCGTGGGGTCAAAAAGTGGGGGGGGGGGGCTAAAACTCAACAGCTTTTTTTTTTTTTTTTTTTAATATTTTTTTCTTTTCTTTCTTTCTTCACCTTTTTCACAATAACGTTTGACGCAGGCGGGGGGAGGATAAATAACCTTTTTTCTTCTTTTTCTCTTTTTCTTTCTTTTCCCTTTTTTTCTCGTTCAAAAATTTTTTCAGCCCCTCGTTCCCAAAAAAGTGTGGGGGGGGGGGCTATAGCCCCAATAGCCCCTTATACGCGCCGCCTATGCTGGTTATTTCAGAGTGGCAACAACGCATTGAGACCGTGTTACTGCAATTGCACAAGGCTCCTGTTTGTATTTTACAAATTATTTTTTAATATCCATCTATAATTAATTCCGCGATGAGCGGGAATATTCTATTTCTATGTAGTCCGTTTGCCGGTCCCGGGTCGCGGTCGCATTGTAAGCTTTGTCAATGTGAATCTTTTTTCGCTTTGCTCGCCGCATTATGTTCTTGTCCTTGTTAATCTTTGTTTATGATCAATATTTTCTCCTCCCCTCCCCCTCCCCCACGGAAGATCCCGCGCTTTCTTTGTCCGATTTATTGCTGCGTGGTGATAGTATGGTGACCCCGACTGACCGAGTAATATGAACTGGTGATGGGGGGGGGGGGGTATATGAACGGCTCCTTCGGTTACCTCAATACAACCGTTTGATACGATTGACATGTGATGACTTTCTTCCCTGATGGAATTTTAAGAGAGGAGTGAAAATGATTACGTGAAATTGAAGGTGAAAAAAACAGGAAAAAGGCTCCGGTATATATATAAAAATGCCAAGAATCAATGATTTCAGTTTGACGCTGAAAGTTTGAGTATAGCAGTACACGCGCACAGAGAAGAATGTCTCCGTCGTTAGGACCGAAGATTCGGTTTATTTTGATCACTGAAGTTTCCGGTCAAAGAAACCAAAATTATCAGTGGTAAGTACCGAAGACTTTCAGTAAGTGTAACCCAAATTCCGCCCCTACCTAATATACTCAGTATTACTAATGGGGCATTTGGTACACGGAAAAAAAAGATCAGTGAAAATAACCATACGGATACCTAATTTTGGCACCTGCTAGATGTTATGGTAAACTCGGCCAGAAGCATGGTACATTTACCGATACTTTGAGTAAATTCGACATGCAATCAAGTAACGTCACCTAGTACCTAGTCAAAACATAGTATACTTCTGGCCAAGTTTACCATAACATCTAGCAGGTGCCAAAATGAGGTATCAGTATGGTTATTTTCACTGATCTTTTTTTTCCGTGTACTCAGGGAACAGAACATTTTGTTTCCTCTAATCGAAAACTTTGGTGATTAAATCTTACCGAAGTATTTTTCTATCCGCCAGTGCTCATTTGCCTATAGCAAAACCTTGCAAGAGCTCTATTTAACTTGTCCTTCGTTTTCTCGGCTCTCTCTTATTCGCAAAGAGAGTCAATGAAATTAACTCGCTTTTCCCACTCTTTGCACTTCTCCATTTCTAAACATCCATCGAATACCGCCACCGGTTTAATAAAGCGATGATTCATCGCTCCTCCGTTCCGAAACGAAAAACGTGACATTAATGAACTTAAAACTCGCCTCCGTATCTTTTTCGCGCGAGGCGGCCACGCCATGCCACGGCCAGGGACCCGCGCCCGGGTCTTTCATTCAATAAAGATAATCAATATATCCCCCCGAGAGTAATTTTAGCCGGAAATGTGTGCTCTCGCTTTTATGGACTCAATTTTAAATAAAACTGAATTAAGGCCGCAACACCACCACCAGTTCACCAACCAACCCAAAAAGCACGGAAAAACGCACTCACACACTCTCGGCCTGCATTTACTAAAGCGTAAATACTTATAGCTTTCGAAAAAGAGAGCCCTTCGCGCGTGTGTGCGAGTCGACGCACTTTGATCTGAAATTAGCAAAAAAGTTGGCAAAAAAATCATAAAGTAAATTTATCATCAATTTATCATTTATGAACTTTCAAGGTCAATTTTAATTCCTGAGAAAAAAAATAACAAGTGGTTTAAAGTCTAGAAAAGTCTCTGAATTAAGCTTTAACGGTAGGAAAATGATTTTTGATGACTTTTTTTTTTCTACCTAATTTTGACCACTTTTTTTTCTTATCTGAGACTATAGTGCGATGCTCGGTGGTGAGTGTGAGAGAATAATGAATAAAATAACAATTAAAGATCGGTCGGTTTACGTATAATCTTTGATGGGGTACCTTTAACGATGTAGACTGGGTGTTCAAGGGTGGGGGGAGGAGAGGCGGTGTGGGATGTATGTATGTGTAAGTATTTGTTTATATCTATATGTATATAAATGGTGTATATACTTTTATGTACGAGCACCATCGCCAACGTTGTGTTGGGGAGCTTTAACAGTGTGGTGGGAGCTTGGAGCTACCCGCAAGGCCCCGAAAATGACAAACATCGCATTAAGAATTAGAATTTTCCAATTATCCGCTATCCTGGCGCTCGGCTCGAACGGCATTTTAAAGGACCCCTAGATATTCTCGCTCCTTCCTTGGGCGCAGTGCGGTTTCCATTCATAAAATTACATCGTTGCCAAATTTCACAGGTCGTCGGCCTCTTCTTTTCGCTCGGTTGATTCCGAACTTTCGTAAGACACGACACCGAATGGCGGGGGAATCGATCAATCCTATTGGTTTGAATGGCGGCGTCACGTAGCCTGAACACGACGTAAGAGTCATACGTATCGGAGCAAATGACTTTGTGCTGTCATCGTCGTCTATGATTTTACAAATAACATTACTTGCATTTACTTACAATAGTTTTATCTCTGTAAATTGTTTAAATTCAACGTATTGTTTGTCATTGTTCAACGTTGCCTGATTTCACACTCTATGTCACTGCGATTTTAACCTTTTAGGTACAAAAAATGTATGAGTAGTCAAGGAGTCTACGCTTTTATATTATATAATTTTTGATGAGTATTGTGTGATTTATTTATTATTCTTACTTTATTCACTATTGGCAAAATACTGGAGAAGTATTGAATGCTCGATTTAGTCAAATGGAATCAATTGGAATTGAAGACAATTTTGAGTAAGAATAAACGCCTGTATGGTGCAATTACCTACCTCCATTTTTAGTAGAGTTAGCCGTAAATATTTGCTTGATTGAAAGCGTGTGTTAGAAAAAGGACTGGTATGGGCAGTTGCATTTGTCCTTTTCAAACACATACGCGTTCAAATGGACAGATAGCGAGAGAAATACTAATTCTGGATCCGCTAATATAATTTTAGTTTCATTGTACTATGGCTTTCAAAAGAAAGTATCCTGATAGAAATTTTCATTATTTCTTTTCTCCACCAATTTGAGAAATTTTACGGATATATCAGGTATTTCAAAGTCTATCTCAGTATATTGCCACTTGTGCGACATCATGCCTCAAACAATTTAAAACGTTGGCAAATAAAAGAAAAATTCATCAAAGAACAATTTCGATAAGAGGACTTTCTTTTGAAAGTCATGGTACGATAAAATTTGAATGGTACTCTAAAGTGACATTGCTCAGTCCCCCCCCCCCGGAGTCAAGAATTTCTTTTGGTGAATTTTCATGCCCTGGTCTGTTCGTCGATCGGGTGCAGTGTTACGGCTCCAGCAATTTGGCAACAGTGCATTGTTCATTTGATTCCATGTACAATAATCGATTTTTGGTGAAGCGCAGTTTCACCATCGGATCGATTTTCGCACATAGAATCAAATGAAGGAAAGTCTGTCTTCATGATCTGGTAGATAGACAGCGCAACTGGCCATTCTAACCCAGAGGTCCAGGGTTCAAATCCCTGGCGGAGCTGAGGTGACAAGATTTGACGATTTCAGAGCTACAGTCATCTCGGAAAGACGGAGACGTAACGCTTCTCTCTTTCGTCTTTCCTTCTTCCTTCATCTTCCTTTTCGTTTATTTTGTCCTAGTTGGTGAAAAAGGACTCTTAAAGTTCCTTTGGATAAAAAACAAAACAAAAACAAAAACAAAAATAACAACAATGCCAAATTGCACAACTTGCCACCAATCGGAAGCAGCAAGTGTCCAAGGCCCTATTTAAATACACGGGGACTCGATACGCCGCACATTGGTTTGAGATTGTAAAAGTCAAAATACAAAAAGTATAAATTTCACATCAATCATCAATTCATAATTTATAAACTTTCAAGACCAATTTTAATCATCAGAGGACACTTTTAACAAGAACTTTCAACCTAGAAATGTTACTGGAAGCACGAAAAAAGTGGCCATTAAAAAGAACTTTTGATGAGAGCTACCTTTGCAAATCTGTCAACGTATAGCAAAATTTGAATCCCTAGCCGCGCATTTCAGGTATGAGTATTTTAAGCCGCCCGCATTGGCAGCCCTGTGCCCTGTCCTCGGCTGCAGTTCTCCTGTCGGCGCCCGTTACTGGTCCTAAATGATGCGACAAATTGCATCCCCCCCTCCTTTCCCGCTTTTCCTCTCCCCAAACTTCCCCGCACTTTTATCCACTGCTCCCTTCAGATAGTTTTATTTCTCTTCAAGGATGCTAAGGGAAAGGAACATTAAAAAAAAAATAAATAAACTGTAGGGAACAACCTACGAGCACTTTCTCCCTCCATTTTTATCTGGGGGGGGACCCCCAGACCCCCCCCCCCTTAAGAATTCTGGGGGAGACCCCTAGACACCCCTTCAGAATTCTGGGGGAGACCCCCAGACCCCCTTTAGTATTCTGGGGGAGACCCCCGTGCCCTAAATTGATTTTTTAAACAGTCTGAAGGGTTATTTTGCTGAACCATGAGGGAGTAATTTTACTGTGGGCTGGTTGTAGAATGTTTTTACAAATTTTCTTCCAAATCCAAAGATCCAATATTGAAATATTTAATTTTTTCTCTTTTTTGACCCATTTTCCCCATTGATTTTAATGGAAACCATTTTTCATCCATAAGTAACCTAAAAATTAAAATTTTAAAAAAACAAAAAAATCCCTCTAGGGAATGTTAATAGCAACATTTCTGCAAATTTTGGATGCATATGGATCAATAGTTCAAAAGTTATACTGGGTTTCACGTTCATAACTACAGACAGACAGACAGACAGACAGACGGACAGACAGACAGACAGACAGACGGACAGACCGACAGACGCCACAGAAATTGTGTGCATTTACTCCTATATGGTTAATGAATATTGAAATATCATTGATGGATGTTCTTTAGGATAGTATTAGGCATGATAAGAGCGAGTTACTTTATAATTATCACGATTGACTTAGTCGCAGCGGGCCAAGTATTGAAACTAAATGCATCGAAAATGTCTGCGCCATTGCAATGCTTTCTCAATTTTTCTAATTTCATTAGAGTGAGAATGTAAAAAGGTCACTAAAAGGGAGATTTAAAGAGCAACCAACCATCCTGTCTTATGCTTTGTCCGGTAATTAAATGATCATTTTTGATTGGTTATTTTAACTTGTGGAAGGGTCGAACTGGCTATATTTGTGGCTCGGTCCACGAAACTTGGTGGGTCAATGGACCTAAACAGTGCCGAGAAGGTGAAAAAACGGGGTCGGTGCATGGCGCACTGAAAAAAAAAAATGCTAACTTTAAGTATTTACTTACTTAAAAGTATAGTCAAGAGTCAAGACTAATCATTCTTAGTTTGGTCATTTAAAATAGTTAAATTAAAGCAGCACACGGGGTTAATTTAACTGTTTTAAATGGTCAAACAAATAATGTTTGTAGTCTCGACCATACTTTTAAGTAGACTCTGTTCAGGATACGATGAGACTTGGCGAGTCCGGTAGAAACGCACTACTTCGCAACGTAGCCCTTTGAGTTGTACACTTGTACAGCCATTGTGCTCACTCGGGCTTTTTTCGACTGGACCCTTCTTCGGGAAGAGGCAATACCGAGAATCGGCTGACTATGAATGTTATCTGTGCAAAAGTCAAATTAGAAACGGTCACAGATACGACGAAATGGATGAAATTTACGACCAAAGGGCCATTACTCGTCAAAATTAGTCGAATTTGACTCCTCATTATCCTCAGACACTTATTTTTTTAAACAATTCAATTGAGGTACACTCATAAATGGAATTCTCAATAAATAAAACTCCGAAGATGATGAGGTGTCAAATTCGACTAATTTTGACGAGTTATGGTCCTATGGGCGCGCATAAACTTCATCAATTTCGTCGTATCTGTGACCGTTTCTAATTTGACTTTTGCACAGATAACATTCATAATAGTCAGCCGATTCACAGTATTGCCTCTTCCCGGAGAAGGGTCCAGTCGAAAAGAGCCCGAGTGAGTACAATGGCGATACAACTCAAAGGGCCGCGTTGCAAAGTAGTGCGTTTCTACCTGACTCACCAAGTCTCATCGTATCCTGAACTTTTTTTATAAGTATAAATGCTTGAAGTTATCATTTTTTTCCCCCAGAGCGGATCCAGTGGGGCAGGAGCGCATGTCCTCCCCCTTCCCCCCTCAGAAGCCTCTAATCTTGCCTCGGAAGAAAACCCAACCTGCCTTTAATACAGAAAATAGCCCAACATTGCTTCCTATGACGCTTAAAATTTCAAATTACCCTGGCGTGCTCCCCCCCCCTCAGAAAAAATTCCTGGGTCTAGTGGCGTCGCGTGCAATTCGGCACCAATGTATTCGATCCATTTAAACTAATGTAAAATATCGAATTCAGGGGGTTCACAGTGCACGAGGCAAATTCGATATATTTAATGAGTTTAAATGGAGCAGTTGCATTGTTGCCAGATGGCACGCGACGCCACTGCCTGGGTCTACCACTGAGCGGGGTAACGAGCAGCCTTAAAGGCCTTTGCACACGGTCTAACGGGTTTCATCAAACTGCTGGATAGCCAACTTGACAATTTTAAAAATGCAAACCTAAACCTGACCAGAACGTCACAAAGACACAAACACAGGGTTTATTGACCGGAATTGATGAACGGATGACACTTAATCAGCGGCGGCTCGGGCAATTAGGCAACCACGCTTTTGTGTCATTTAAACCAACGCAAAAGTATCGATATCTTGGGGGTGCAATTTCACCTCCTGAAGATCGATTGTTTTGCATAGGTTTAAACGGAGGAATTGCGTTGTTGCGCCACATTGGCACGAGCCACAACTGCACTTCATCCATTGTTAAGTAATAACTGTGCACTTTGACGGTCTGTCAAGCTGCACAGTGCACAGTTGTGGTTTTAGACCGTTTGTAAATGGTCTCAAGTTTTTTTTTTGTTTTTTGTTTTTCCGTTTTTTTTTGTTTTTTTTTTGTTTTTTGTTTTTTGTTTTTTTTTTTATTTTAGGATTCAACAAAAGATTCGATACTTCATTAAGCTCCAGAAATAACCCTTGCAAGAGCTCCATTGCTGCAGCCATAAAATATCGCTACATCCATTGAATGAAACATTACCAATGGAGCCCTTGCACGGTTTTGCTACAGGCAAATGGAGTATCAATTCCAATGTAAAATGCTGCGAAAATAACCACGAGACCATTAAAAAAGTCTAAAACTCACTCCTCGCAGAGAAAACTTAACTTGAAATTTCAGGTGACCACCCTTGCATGTATGCACCAACCTCGGATTCGGACCCCAAACAAAAGAACATAACCTACGAATTTGAACAATGAGATTAATGAATTTGCTTTCAAAAAGTAAATTTGAAGGAATTAAAGGTCCAGTTATACAAATTTTGTCACTAGGAGCACGGTGATAACTATCTACAGAAAAGTTCTTCGTTGCGTAATAAACGATGAAGACGGGCACTTAATTTCATGTCTTTTTTTATTGTTTATGGGGTGTCCGAATCCAAGGTTGGTGCATGTATGCAAGGGTGGTCAAACGAAATTTCAAGTTAAAAGTTTTCTCTGCGAGGAGTGAGTTTTAGACTTTTTTAATGGTCTCATCGTTATTTTCGCAGCATTTTACATCAGAATTGATAAGGCCATTTGTCTACAGCAAAACCTTGCAAGAGTCCATTCAATGTATGCCTCTCGACGGAAGATCCTTTCTACACCTTTAGTTTCTGTGTCGATTGATATCATCCAAGCTTTCATAACAACTGTTGCATCTCTACATTAAATGTCCATAATGCCTAGTGCCTATTATTTAATGCGATTTAATCGCGTCACAAGCTCCAGGCTCAGAGTTCTAAATATACAATGCGTTGTTACATACCAAGCTCTATTGGGGAGAGCTTCCCCTCGCCTACGACTATGGGGGCCGATCGTCCCTCCGGACAGAGGAGGGGATCTGCGAGGGGCGCGAGGCGATTAAGGGTCAACAGGTTGACCCTCTCTATGTTAGGGCAGAGGCCGCTATCGTTTGAACAAGCTTGGCAATTAGCGAAATTATCGCTCTCAATCAAACTTTGATATCCGTCGATGGCTTTGCACCTTGTTCCGAATAATCTCGACTGTCGGTGCTGCGCTGCTCGATTTGTAAATTTCATTGTTGCCACATTTTAGTTTCAAATCCTCGCGCTTTACTTTGGTTTAAATGAGAAATATAAATTCAGAGCTGATGCTTCGTGTACTATAAAACTTACTATAACGTACTATAAAACTGTACTTTCAAAAGAAAGTACAGTGGTGAGGCGTGCGATTTGGCAACGTTCCTTTCTTCCCATTTAAACACATTAAAAAGGTCGAAATGACTGGTCATCGCTGATGCCTGAAGCGTTCGACCTTTTAGGTGAATTTAAATGAAGAAAATATATTGTTGCCAAATTTCACGCCTCGCCATTGAGAAAGTACCCTGGTCGAAATTCTTACTGTTAAATTTGTCCTTTTTTTTCAATGAAACTTTCGCTTTTTCATGACGTAATTTAATAAAGGCGTTCTGATTAATCCTAAAACACTTCAAAACCGCTAAATAATTGTTTAAATAAATATTGCCAAGATTTAAAATAGTATACATTTAAAAAAAAAAAAAAAAAAAAAAAAAAAAAAAAAAAAAAAGGAGTTTTTAATAGTAAAAATTTCGACCAAGATACTTTCTTTTGAAAGTCATAATGCATTTCAGCAGACCAGTGGTGGCTCGTGCAATTTGGAAAAAATGTTTTTCCTGCATTTGATGTCATGCAAAACAATCGATTCGATTGTGAAGCGGTTGTGAAGGCGCTTCAGCTTCACTCGATATTGTACATAGATTCTAATGGAGGAAATACATTGTTGCCAAATTGCACGAGCCGCCTCTGGAGCAGACCTGTTGTTTGTGAAAACTGAATTAAGAGTTTTTCGAACGGACCTCATTACATCGTCATGTCCCACGTGCATTAAGTGCGGCGTAGCGTGCAGCCTGGCAACGCTGGATTTTAACCATTTAAAAGCACAAAAAAAGGTCGAACTATTCGAGATGCACAGTGCACTTAAATGGAATAATTAATTCATCAGAAATAGTATTTTTAATTTTGAAAAAAGGGGGGTGGGAGGCCACTCAAGAAGTTCATATGAGCAAAAAAAAAAATCACAAAAATATACTTGTACGCACGATTTCAGTGGCGAGAGAGAGAGAGAGAGAGAGAGAGAGAGAGAGAGAGAGAGAGAGAGAGAGAGAGAGAGAGAGAGAGAGAGAGAGAGAGAGAGAGAGAGAGAGAGAGAGAGAGAGAGAGAGAGAGAGAGAGAGAGAGAGAGAGAGAGAGAGATACATATAGGGGTCACATGAGAGTGACAAAAGATGGTTTGGAACGCTCGACAAACTTCAAATCGACATTTTGCACGAGTTTAAATGGACAAAATGCAGCGTTGTCAAATTACACACGACGCCACTGCATGCATCACAAACATTTTCCCTCCATAACTGGCATCGTTGATTCAGGCATACAATGCGCGGAGATCCAAGCTATTGGCCCCCTTGGCGTGAAAGGGGATCAGCTTTGGGAAGGGGTGGGGGGGGGGGGTGCGAATCAAGGCGTGAACGATCGAGTCAGGATTAATAAAACAATTAATCGGTTCGGAATGAAGTCGTAAAATCGGTTCTCTGGTGGACGACTTGGTGATGCGGGAAGGAGGGAAGGAGGGAAGGATTAATCACTAATCAGTTGTCCATGATACAGTGAACCGAGGTAAACCGGTGAGGTGCATAAGAAACGAGGGGGCGGGGGTGGGCGGGGGATTGACGAATTGCTGTTCGACCGAGCTGGATAGTTACAGATTTCGATCTAGGTATAGGTATACAGTGCTGCTTGGTTGTTTATTGGTTCGTTTCATTGACGCCAAGTGTATAGGGAAAAATTTATCGATCACCAGGAGCGCCGGCAGGGGACTGGGGAGTGCGAGTTAGCCCCCCCCTCAATGGTCTGAGATTGAAAAAATTGGGCAAAAAATAGTGGAAAAGAGTCATCAAGAACTTTATAGCTTAAGCTTAAGCTTTAAGTCCACCTTTTAAGCTTAATTTAAAACTTTCTAGTGACGTTTCTCGGTTTATATTACTTGCATAAAGAGTTCTTTGTCATTGATATTTGTCTTGAAAGTTTTTATATGATAAATTGATAAGAAATCTGCGTTCTGATTTTTTGACGATCTCAGACCATAGGTACCCCCCCCCCCCCCCCCCTGAAAGTTGGAAAATACTGGTTTCCACGCCAATTTTCATTTGGCATGAGTTGAAAACTAGCAGAAATGTGTACATGTAAACCGCGGATTTTGCCCTCTCTGGAATTTGGTGTTGACTGTTCAGGTCTTGCCGCTATTTTAGAAAATTCTCTGCCAGCGTCTGTGCTGTGTTGATCATATCTCAATCATAGACGGAAAAGTCTATTTTTCATGAAAATTTTCCGATTATTCACTTTAGAAATGAGGAGAAAAACATTTGAGGCCGAATTTTATTTTTTTAAAAAAAGGCATCGGACTTACACGAAGAAAAATGTCGGGATTATTTCCAGTTTACGTCCTTTGGCACCGGCAATGATGAGGGAAATATTGTCAGCTGTTGGTAAAATGTCGCCGACTTTGTGGACATTTTGACAGAGCGTTGGAGAAGACGCAAAACCTGTCAAATGTCCCCCTAACTTTTGGTATACTTTCCCCAAAGTGAATGATATTTTACCCATTGCCAGTGTAATAGAACTTAAACTTTGGGGAAACAGTACCCACATTTTTTCCGGTCAAAAATTATTTTAAAGCTGAAAAAAGGACAGGTGTACTATGACTTGTAAAAGAAAGTCCCCTGATCGAAATTCTTATATTTTTTAAACTTTTTCACTGATTTCAATACATGACAGACTGACATGACAGACTTTAAAGTGTCATTCCGCTATAGGTTTTTAAACAAGCACTGAAAAGCGCGCAAAATTGTTGTTGCATTTAAAGTAGTAAAAATTTCGATCAGAACACTTTCTTCATTCAGGTGATAGTACCTAGAAATTTATAAAATGTGGTTTAGGCTCATGCAGGCGACATTTTACTCTATACTAGGACAACATACATTTTTCTTGAAAATTTTTCCTGGAAAATTTGGCAACGATGGGATCAGATTTGTTATTTTTAATTGATAGGGCATCGCAATACCAAGACCACGTGTTTATTGGATTTGTGAACCAGGAAGAAGAATAAACTGTCTGTACAGGTACCTCTCAATCTCCTGACCCTAGGACGCGATTTTTATGAGCTGTTCGGTTGTTTCGGATATCAAAACCGATTCCGAATTGCTCTGAACTGGGAACGGGAATGGATCCAGAAACCGAAACCGGTCCGGTTGCCGATGAGGGAACGCGCGTGCTCCGTGCTCCGGTGCTCCATCGATTGGGATTCTTACGCCGGTTTATTGATAGTCATTTTTTATTGACATCAATTTCCTCCGCGAGAACCTTGCTGTGTACATTCGTTTCAACGCGTTAGATCGCACCTATCTTTGATTTCAGCTCCTTACAGCCTATGGTTAGTGGCCTGGGTTTGAGGCAATGATCTAATTGAAAGGAGGTAAGATTAATCAAGACCATTGGAATCAATTTTCACTGAACGTTTGAGATTAGTTTGTTGTTCAGGGTTGCCGTTTGGCGCGATATTCATGGAATGGGGCTCTTGCAAACTTTTGCTGTCAACAAATGAATAGTCCAATCTAATGTTAAAACCAGCAAAAATCACGAAAATCACACTTACAAAGGCTAGAATTCAGTGATAAACTGACGTAACTGCTATAACGGTAAGTTTCGTAATGGCGGTCCAACGCAAGTATCTTGGGAGATTCCTGTCTATTATGTCACTTTCTCTTCGGAAACACAGAGATATGTTTCAATTTAGATAGGAATCTCCCATGACACCTGCGTCTCTCCGTCACATTGGGCCCGACTCTGAGAGTGAGTTTCGTGATTTTTTAGAGTATACACGGAAAAAAAAGATTAGTGAAAATAACCATACGGATACCTGATTTTGGCACCTGCTAGATGTTATGGTAAACTTGACCAGAAGTATGGTAAATTTACCGATACTTTGAGTAAATTCGACTTGCAATCAGGTAACATCACCTAGTACCTAGTCAAAACATAGTATACTTCTGGTTAACATTACCATAACATCTAGCAGGTGCCAAAATCAGGTATCCGTATGGTTATTTTCGCCGTAGTTTTTATCCGTGTACTCATCGTAATTTTTACAGATTTTTGTGCAAGAATGAACTCTTCAATCCCACGTAGCAAAAGTTTGTAAGAACCTCATTCCTATTGGTTCAATGGTGAATCCACTGGTGGCTAAAAAGATGACACATTTCAAGTAAGCATATGAAATTACTCACATGAAATCACTTGAATCTGTAATCTTTTCAGCCATAGGTGGACTCACCGTTAAATTTAGGAATTCCATGAAATTCCCGACAAACGCCAAACCAGGGTACGTGTTATTTTATTCTGCATTTGGTGTACCTAATCATTTACTTCTCCAGTAAATTAATCGTTTTTAAAAGGCCATGAAAGCAGCTGACGTGTTTTCCTTCCATTCGAGGCTCATGCAATTTGGCAACGTTGCTTTTCCTCCATTTAAACGAATTTAAAACAATCGATTCTCCTGGAGGCTGTCAGCCTCCTCAGGGTTCGATTATGTAACCTTGGTTTAATTGAACAAATTGCATGGTTGCCAAATCGTACGAGCCTTCTGGAGCCACTGGTTCTTCAAAAGAAATCTTAATTGAACACCAATACTGACGTCGTGGATTGAGCTAAATTTATGTTTTGAGGATCTTTTGTCTGGTAATGGTTATAGGACATTTCGTCAACGACTTTTCGTCCGGATGCAAATTCGTCAAGGCGTTTTACGTCCACGCATGTATGAAGGCAAGAACAAAAAGGTCCATGCGTTTAATTTTGGTCCATGCGTTTAATTTTGGTCCATATGTTTGATTTTGCTGACCGTTTTAAATTTTTGACAACAGTTAAGAACATGTATGAAAAAATTATACTGTAAGAAAAAGAAGTTATGGCAACATTGAAAATAAGAAAGTGGGCGGTAGATGAAGGTGCTGCTATGGTAAATTCATTTTCGTGTGGAGTAATTCTTAACCTTACCGATGTCATTCTATTTTTTTCTTTATTTTTTCCAAATTTTCTGTTGCCAAAATTTGTGTAAAATGTCAAAAAAGTTTTAAAGAAGGGTTTCTCGAAGTATTGTTCCTTAAAAATGCGTCCCACTTTTACAACGTCATCAAGAGGTAAACAAATTTTACATTACAAAGGTTATAGTTATAATAAACATTCTCAGAATAAAGCCGGAACAAAAATTTATTGGCGATGCCGACTACGAGACGCATGTCACGTCATGTTGACCACAACATCAACAGTTCCACATGTTGATGTGCTCATCGACAATACTAACAGCCACCTGCATGATTCGGACTTCACTGAAGCGGGAGTAGCTCGTGTCGTGAATAACATAAAAATAAACGCTAGGGAGCGGCCGAATGAACAACCGTCAGCTATAATACGCCAAAATACAGAAAATAAGGATGACGAAGTCTTTGAAGCACTTCCATCAGATGGAACTCTTCGTCGTTACATTAACCGACAACAAAAAAAAAAATCGGCCTCCACTTCCAAGGACCTTGCAAGAAGTGTATATTTCCTGTATGATGTTGGGGTTTTTATTTGGACCAATAAACTTTGGACATTATTTACTAGGTGGACCAAAATTTTGCTGCCGAAAAAACGCATGGACATAAACAGTTGGACGAAATATGCGCGCGGACAAAAAGTCGTTGGCGAAATGTCCTGAAACCCTGGTAATCTTTCAATCTCGTCCTTGGATGAGAGTTACAAATTGTAGAAATTTAGGGCCTTTATGACGTGAGTAACTCTAAAGATTACCAATCCTACCTATAACCATGCCAGAATCCGAGGTTTTGCGGTTATGTAATGGGGCTATTGCACACTTTTGCTGTAAGCGATTTAATAGTCGATTATGGCGTAAAAACCTCCAAAAATAACGATGGCGGCACTAGAAACTTCCAAAATCCACTCCTAAACTCAATAAACGCAGTTATTTGCGGGAGCGTAATGGTGGCCGAAGGCACTAACAATGGGAGATTCCCATCTAACAATTCTGAAACTCTATCAAGAAGTGACCAATAAGAGACTACTTTCATTTGACACCGGTGTCACTTGGTGTTGCGGTACCATTCATCGGATGTGGATCATCACTCTGATGACTAATTACTCTGTGAATCATCCTCGTCAGCATAGAAAGAGTGACGAAATTAAGATAGGAATCTCCCATTGTTAGTGCCTTCGGCCACCATTACGCTCGCGCAAATAACTGCGTTTATTGAGTTTAGGAGTGGATTTTGGAAGTTTTTAGTGCCGCCATCGTTATTTCTTGAGGTTTTTACGCCATAATCGACTATTCAATCGCTTATAGCAAAAGTGTGCAATAGCCCCATTACGCCATCCTCTTCTTTTCAACTCTAACGGCAGTAAGTATAGATTAGTTGCGGTTTTTGAGCATTTTAAGTTGAAAAGTACCATATTCCTTCCCTTGGAAAGTATTTATAACAAAAGGAAATCAGTTAAAAAAATTCTACTCAATGAAATTCAGTCTACTGAACTTGATCATAGAATGGGTCTGTTGCAAACTTTTGCTACAGCGATTGAGAGTGTTTCATCTAATGTAAAATCGTCTGAAAAGTCCAATGGTGGCATCAAAAAGCCACAAAATGCGATAATAAACTCACAAGAAGCGTTTAATGAAATCCAAGATGGCGGCAAAATATCGAGCAATCTGTATGCATGCACCACGAACATTCAAGGATAGCCAACCTCACAACATCGATCACAACCAATCACAACGTAAACAAACACATAACCTCTACCTCCAATGAGGTTGTAAACGTTGGCAATCCTTGGATGATCACGGTGCATGCATTCAGATTCCTCGATATTTTGCCGCCATCTTGGATTTCAATAAACGCCTCTTGTGAGTTTATTATTGTATTTCATGACTTAATGATGCCACCAATGGACTTTTCAGGCGATTTTACGTTGGAATAATAACTTTTTATCGTTGTAGCAAAAGTTTGCAACAGACCCATTTACCAAATTATCATCATTCAATCGTAACTTCCGGAATATATAATATAAGGAAATCAGGTTAAAAAATTCTACAATAAAATTCAGTGTACAGAACCTGACCTTAGGTTCCTGACGTTATAGGTGTAACGGCTTTCCTAAAATTAATATTAACACCCCAAGTAGCCGGCACCTATTTTTAGTGAAACATACTAGTTTAGTGGCAATGTCGGTGTTTTGCGTATTTTTTTCAAATGTTTCGTCCTTGAGGTTTCAGAAAAAACCACTCAAAACACTCGTATGCCACCAAACTAATACTTTTCACACTGTCACAAATGGGTGCCGGGTACTGCTGGTGCAAATTTTAGGGGTGGCTACTGGGGTGTTTACCCTAATATTCAAAGCACTGACATTCTCAGGGGACGTTTTTCGGCTCGTTTTTGGATTGTTTTGTTTGACATTCCACCGATGGCTACCGCACTTTTCGGATAGATCTGGCAATTGAGCTCAACATTCAAACGGGTCCTTTTCATCGTGGGGGTTGCCCGCATGAAGCACATTTCGTGCACAAGAGTATAAATATTTTCTAAAATCCAATTGAAAACATACATATATTTCCTTTTACACCTCCCTCTCCCCCTCCTCCTCGCTCTCCTTTATAACTCGTGATCAGAACCTATAGTTCAACCCCTTAGGACAGCATCCCCGCAGACGCTGAGGCCGGCCGGCCGCCATTCGCGGAGGGATCGCCGCTTTTCTCTAGCTAATGACCCTTGGTCTTCTTAATTACTCCGGACACTATTGCCACCCTCCTCTCCCTCCCCTTACCACACCCCTACCACCTCGCAACCACCCTCTGAGCAGCCGAGCCGGTCACCGATCTCCTATGATGCCAAGTATAATGATTTTTGATACTTTAAAGCGAAGGAATATAAAAGTTGAACTTATTCGTGCAAGAGGGGGTTAAAGTTTTTTTTTTTTTTTTTTTTTTTTTTTTTTTTTGAGTGTTTTAGTTATAATAAAACAAACGGGTCACAAATAATAAGTTCAGTGCAACAAGCACTATACAAATTTTTTCTAAGTATATGTACAACATATATATATATTAGATCGTACGATCAAAAGTCACATTACCAGTAAATAACAAACAGAAGATATAAACAAAACAAACAAAACAGAAAAAAAAGGAGAAGAAACATATAAAAATATAAAAATAAAAAGGTTTGATGAATATGAAAGAGAGAGGGGAAATACTAATGGGGGAGGGGAGATTAGATTGCAGGAATGTCCCTTAGTTTTTGGAAAGTATTAGGGTTAAAGTATTAGGGGGGCTTTTAACCCTTTCAATACCAACCGCTCGCGAGTGTATTAGTTTCTATATGATTATAGATCTAAATCACATAATTTTAGATTTTTATTATCATTATACTGCTCAAAGTTATTCACATTTGAAAAATAATGCTTCATCCAGCGCCTTCAATCGATTGTGTATGCAAAATCAGCACTGTTGTGTAGGAATATCTAACTACCCTCTTTATTTGAGCGAGCGGCAAATAATCTGTCTTCGCAGCCTGGTAAGCATTGATTTTTTGACGCATGATGTAACTAGAGTCCTTATATGTAGAGAGTTAAGACAAGAGGGTAGTCAACTTCTGATTGGTCGATGAGTTTTAGGCTCTACGGATGCCGCCATTGGATGCGATTTTGCACTTATGTTTACAACCGCAGTTTTTTACCAACGGTATTTTGCGGATAATGAGTTAATTTTCGACGAATCTGTTAATTTTAATCATGATACGCCTCAAGAATGTCTATAAATCCCAAAAGAATCTTTCAAAGCGTAAATAGATGTCGAGCCACAAAAGCAGTAAAAGATTACATTGTTAGAAACTCAGCAGCACTGTAATCTTTGCAGTGGATGAAAACACAACAACGGCCCTCAGAATGTAAACAAATGTGCAAAATCGCATCCAATGGCGGCGCCCATGGTTTCACTTGTCTCAACTCTCTACATATAGGGACTCTAGATGTAACAAGAATAATCCGGTAGAAGTTTGTCATATGATGTATCACCTAGAATTCTTCATATTCTGTATACCAAGATTTTTGAAAAGGCCTCATAGCAACCATGATCGAGTGTTATACGTTACATTCTCCAGACCGCCGCAAATTAACTACAGGTTATGTTAATACACGCCACGGTGGATGAAAAATCTACCGTGGTAGGACAAACCAAACATATTGAGTATATTATCTACCGCCGCTGGCTGACAATGAGTCTTTTTCAGCAACCTGGTAGAAAAGATGAAGAATTTATTTTTCCCGTGCACAAGAAAAAATGCCTGCCGGTCGGAAGCTAATAATCCATGAGTTCTTCACAAAAAAAAACCCTTTCAGTGCAGTTTCGCAAACCTCCTCACACTCAGAATATGAAGGCTGTTTCGTGGTTTTTTCTTCACCGTTACTCCATTTTAGTGGTCATGTTCTTAGGTTTGCTCACAAGCGAGAAATCGAAGCGATACATCGGTCCTGTGACATCACCACTGAATTCGTCTATCGGAAATCTTTACTTTT